>JBBPKE010000493.1:0-12496 GCA_038089095.1 Tylopilus orsonianus | reverse complement strand
GTACAGTAGTTGGTTTCTGGAGAAAAGTGAGTCCCATCGTGTTGGCACGACTAGCAGAATCTCATATTAGTTCTACCCACTAAATAAATAAACTTTCCTTTTTCTTTTTTTTTAGTAAAGTATCTATCTATGATCGAAGAAATTTACGTGGTGGCAAAGTTATTAATAAAGCTGGCAAACTACACATAGTATGATTGGCGTGCTCCAGCTTCTTATCATATACAACATTCATCACATGTAGGAAGCTCTTGCTGAGAAAACCGGGATCTAGGAGAACCACTATGTAAGCTCCGATTGGCTGGGGCAAGATCAAAAAGCCATGCTATCCCATTTTTGTTGTCTAATCTGGCTAATCCGGATCCCTGCAGACACATGTGCGCCTGTTCGCTAGCCGGAAGGACCTTTGTTCACAAGGTCCGGGGTCGGTTTTAACCCCCGCCGGACCTCAGTCGTACTACTCAAACCCTGACGAGGACGACAATGCACTCGATACGTCGCGCACCTCTTGTACTTCGT
Organism: Tylopilus orsonianus; assembly: GCA_038089095.1. Lineage (NCBI taxonomy): Eukaryota > Fungi > Basidiomycota > Agaricomycetes > Boletales > Boletaceae > Tylopilus > Tylopilus orsonianus. The sequence goes on along the minus strand of JBBPKE010000493.1, from coordinate 11,980 downwards.
TTCCCCAGCAGGCCTGGCTGTACTGCCCGAAGACTGTATTCCACACCCCCGCAACCTCTGAAGACTCGCATGCGATACCCGGCCCGAACAGCGCTTCTCGTCGCATCCGCCCTATCAGGAGGCGCAGTGCTTGGACTGTATTCCGACGCCAGGTCGTGTCCCTTACCGGCCTTCGAGCTTGCCGTGACTACCTCTCAATCCGAGCGCGATGTACCCCCGCCTCTTCTGGCCCTCTTCCGCACTTATTTCGTATACGGGCTCATCTCGTGTGAGACGATCGTGAACCACGCACCCGAGCTACTCGATGCACTGTTGAAGGTTCCCCTCGTAGGTGCAGTCGTAGAGGGCGTCGTGAGGAGGACGTTCTTCGATCACGTGTGTACCCTGCGTTGGTGTTCACGCTAGCTACTCATTTTTCCCAGTTCGTCGGCGGAGAAACAGCGCGCACAGCCTTTCCCCTGCTCTCTACGCTGCGGAGCCAGAACAAAGGCGTATTGCTCGCATACAGCGTAGAAGTAAACGAGCATGAGGCTGCCGGTGCTACGCAACATGGGAACCAGAATTCAAGTTGCGAGAAGATGGATGAGCAGCCTGCACACAAACGCATCGTTGCAGAGATGATCAGGAGCATTGACGTGGCTGCCGACTTCGAGGATGAGTTTGGTACACGAGAAGCCGCCGGCAGACGAACCTGGGTCGCCGTAAAACTCGTGAGTAATTCTGTTGCCTGTGACATATTTCTCGTGTTGACGATACTGGCGCAGACGGCTCTCTTGCCGAATGCAAATGCACTTCGTAATTTGTCACTTCATTTGACACGCACACGACCCACACTGCGTCCACCGGTCCCATACCCTGGCACACCAGAGTCTTCGGATCTTGTAGTTCTTCACAGTCAGATCCCAGAGGGTTCACCGTTGACCGCGCAGGATGTAAAGGATCTCAAAGAGCTCTATGATGACTTGAACAAGATATGCGAACGTGCCAAGAATCGAAGAGTCAAAGTTATCCTTGACGCCGAGCACAGGTATTCCTTGTCTTGCTTGGGATCTTCATCTACTTACATGATAAATAGTTGGTACCAGCCTGCTATCGACGCATTTGGGCATGGATTAATGGAACGCTTTAACAAGATTCCCGACCGCGGCTTAACGAGCAGATGGGCGTTTGGATCAAGTAGTACTGAGCGGACTGAATTGCAGCCAATCGTTTTTGTAACCTATCAAGCTTATCTGAGACGGTTAGTTTGCGTCTTTATTTGGTATCGTGATTATATGGCACGATGGGTTGCCCAAATTCAACTAACCCACCGGTACCAGAACACCTACACACCTCGCACGTTCACTTGCGCTCGCACGGCAGAATAACTATGCGTTGGGTGTTAAACTCGTAAGAGGTGCATATCACCCCCATGAGCTCGCCGCATACGCTGCATCAGCGTCCCCGAACACGTCAGGCTCCATAGGGATATCCCCTGACCCATACCCGCCAGTACATCCTTCCAAGCCAGATACTGACGTCTGTTACAACAAATGTGCAGCCCTTCTTGTGCAAGCCATCGCCGATGATGTGAGGTCAGCCCCGGGTCGCACACCGCGGATTGGCGTGTTATTTGGTACCCACAACTGGATTTCGTCCGAACTAATACTTGGGGAGCTCATTAATAACGGCCTGGCTGTCGAGAATACGCCGAGTGCCAACGGAAATGGGAGAGGGACTGTGACTGTCTCAACTGACGTTGCAGAAAGGCTTGCCTTTGGCCAGTTATATGGTACGTCCTATTCCTCTCACCACTTGATATGATTCCTCATGCATATTTTAATGTTAGGCATGTCGGATTCGCTCACAAACTACCTAGTTGGGCGTATAAAGAGTACCACACCATGCGTCATCAAATATATTCCCTATGGTGCTCTTGTGGAGGTGTGTACCCCCAAAGTTTTCCCACAGCTCTGGGAGGTTTGTCTCGGAACTAATTGTGCACCATAGGTGATGCCATATATTTCTCGTCGTGCCGTTGAGAACAAGTCCATGCTGGGAAACGGCGGTGCAGTGCGGGAGAGGAAAGAAGCCGCGAGACTAATATGGAAGAGAGTGTTTGGTGGTATTGGGCTTTGAACCGCCCCCAGTGGGCATTGTAACGTTATCACTCCACGAGTTGTGGGCTTCTTCTAACGACTTCGATTGATAGTCACCTCATACCAACCTGCTGGTCAAGTCGCCGGAGGACCAGCCCCATTCGCATTGTTGCAGCTTCATTAGCACATCACAGATACAGACACAGATATCCTTGCTCACCCCGCGCAACTTCTGATTACATTAATTAATTAAGTATATAAACATAGCTCCCGGTACGCGTGTATTCATCGAATCTGAACCCCTGTAGAAGTACGTTGACAAGCAGTTTTTCCCGTGGATGGAATAGCATTTCCATCCCCCGAATTGCATCATCTAACCTTCTTGGGATGCCAAAAGTCGTATTGTTTGTAGTGGGTAGTCGTTTTTCTTTATTTTGCTGAGAGGGCTACTTGCTCCAGATTCGATCCGGACGTATGGTGCCTTCGCGTTCAAATTGTATCATTCGATTGAGTTCAGTTATACATTACTCTCCGTAGGAATGTCAAATGCACACACTCGCATCAACACAGATACAAATTACCCATCGACCCTCCCGGCCGCCGTTTTGCTGTACACGGACATGGGTTTTCTTCGCATGCCATTTTGTAAGAACTTATAATCATTCCCCACCTGGGCCCATGACCTTGTTCAGCGTCCAAGGCTACTCACATGATGTGCCGTCTGACTACCATTGCATCCCTCTCTGTTGCCATCCTCCTTGGGGGTGGCAGCCTCGCTCAATCCCCCGAAGCAGAGCCTCCCGAAAGTGGTTCGCCTACTACTGGTACTCCCGACGTGACCTACCCCTCTACCGACGCTTTCATCTTTTGTAGTGCCCCCGACTGCACGGGTACATGCGGCGTCCTCGAGACCTCCGCAGTTCCTGATGATGACACTCACCCTGCGCCGAACGACATGGGTTTCCAGTCCATCTACTGGTATGATCCAGATGGCTATAACATTCAGCTGTACACCTGCCTGAACGACTGTCTTGTCGTCAATCCTGTGGAGATCACGGAGCCGGACACGTGCTACAACCTGTACAATAACAGTGTTTCAACGGACTTTTACACATTTTACTACTTCCAGGAGCCCATGACTCGCAAGTGAAGGTTAGTAGAACTTTTCACACAGTCAGACTCAAGGGACTTAGTGGTAGACAGACAGGTGGAAATGATGAGAGAAATGAGTGAGTGTTACCGTCTCTTATAAGGTCCAAACAAGACAGCTTAAATAGGACAGAAATTATTTACATAAGGGATGTATCCCCCTATGGTAGGAGTTACTGTGCAGTGCGTGTCAGTCCGACTCAAGCCATGTGATTAGCGGCCTGAAAACTAACTTTGTGACGTGTTTGATTGCAAAGTATGGCGTGGTCAGTGGTGACTGAACTTGACGCTTTCTTACTGCAGATCGATGGAATTTATTGTAGATGGGGTTTCAAGGTTGCTACCACATATACACGAATGCTATATTGCCAAATGGAAAAACAATTTAAATGCCTCCATAGTATCATCCCCAGTCCTACCTTTTCCCGTTTAACGCTTCTACTGTCCCCAGAGTGTCACCCGCATGGCTAAGATCACCTTCTACCCAAGAGGGGAGACGAAGATGCCGCGGAACAGCTCCACGCTATTTGTCTTCAAACTTGTGTACTCACTTCCACCACTCCACGCAACCCTTGGGGGAGGATCGCCCTTTGGAGGACCCACAACTCGTGGGATATGGGTCATAGATATTGCCGTTGAGTGTTACGGAATAGACTTTGGCACCAAAGGCAACGGCGTTAGCGGACTCGGCGTCTGCACAGATAATCGTGTTGTCAAACACGTAGGCCATGGCACGAGCAACCTCATCAGGGTAACCGATAAGCGAAAGCGCGACGCTCGCCTTCCCAGGAGCAAGTTGTTCGACTTGCGCTAGTTTCTGTCGGGATTATGAGATAATTCAACAACATTAATCCTCCTGGATATAAGCACACCAGCGCGGAAAGGGTAAATGAATTTATCTTATGAAAAGTATGATTATGACGCGTTTCTTGAACTTACCATTCTGCAGAAGGTCCTTCCAAAACGACTGAACATTATATAACCTGCCACCTGCGGTAATCTCAAGTGCTGTCGCCTTATTGGTATGTTCGGGACGGACGGAAGTCAAGGTAGCGACGAAGCCTTTGACTTGGCTGCGGTCGAAAGAAGAATAGAGCGACATATAATCAAAATTCACGTTGAAGAGACGGTTTTTGACAGCGTCTCTCGCCTACGAGTGAGTGTTAGTGGATAATAAGCATAATTGGTGATTAATCTTGCCTCTGTCCGATGGTTTACTTTGTTGTAAACTTGACCAGCGCGCTTTAGCTTTCCATATACGGTAATATTTACATAAGCTTAGAGCGTACACTTTGTTACTACACCCTAGTTTATTTCCTCAGTAGCTTGACATGTGCTGAGGGTAAGCCCTATTCTCATAGGCATTTGCTACTATACTAACCTACCATAGTTCTCATAGTTAGTACTCCAAATATTAGCAGCTTGACATCTACTGAGGTTCTCATAGTCCCACTTGACCTCCGCATAGCATCCTTTCAATAATAGTACACGCTCGTCGTGAGTCCGAGGTTTGGGGATGAGTCGTCGGACTCACACGACGTCATATCGATGGAGTGCTGACAGGTGCCGGGTCGCTATTCTCTGGCTTGCCTTGTCGGATATCAGCGGAGTTTGACATGGGCCCACTGGCCGTCTATCGAATTTCCTTGCATTCCTGCCACTGGGGAAGACAATGTGGGGACCCTCCTTTACAGATAAGGTATCTCCATTCGAGCAATACATCAATATGACGCTACTTTACCCATCAGGTCGTGTCGTGACAATCACGTGCGTACCGGGGTCTTTATTGTAAAGCCTTTTCCTCAAACTCGGTCGTTGTCGTCCTGCGTAGGTTGACAGGCATATCCTTGGGTCAAGTCATTTCTTACGTACGATGTTTTCCCAACGAACGTCGATGGATGAAATGAATGGTGAGTCTGTTTCGGGCGCGAGGACAGATTACCCACTGATCGGCGCAGGTACTGAGTATTTGGTGATTAGCGCCCCTGTTTTGCCACGGCAGGGTCTGCTGATCTGTACGATAGGTTTTTTGACATTTTTCAGACGACCATGGGGCTCGCGAATGTATGGGTGGAATCCATATCTTGTTACCGTCATTTTTCATACGATTGCATGTTCGAGAACTCTTGGTGCGTCCCTCGTTCCGAAAAATCCTGGTGGCATCTCGGGTGCCAGGATGTGGTCATGTAGGATATCTATTGTAAGGAAACTCTTCACTTGCATACAGGGTGGTTCAACTCTCTCGGCTGTGACAGGTTGCCATCCCCACAACGGTATGACGTCCTATAGCTATTCGCGATTCATGCCCATTTGACGTTTCAAAGACACTGACGATGTTTGACGTGAAAGTGCGGATCTCTCCATGATTGTCGATACTGATCATACGGACTTGTTGCGCTGCGACAGGTTCTATTGTTATTGTGTATGGACGGGTTCGTCCTCTGGTCCATCTTAATTTTTTCACTTTCACGTTTATTCAGTCAGCGGTAATAATTGGATCGTCACTGGCTCAGTGGTGTATGCTCACTTCGATGTCTTGCTGGACGGCAACGATTCTTGGGCATCCCTCGTTGCCTTTCAACTGAGTAAGCCACGTGCTTCCGATACCGATGTGTTGCATCTTACCGATGGCAATCCTAGGAGCTAATAGGTTGCATTAATCTGGGAGGTTTACATCATCATCTCATGTCACGTCGATGCTCCAATAGCATCTGACATCTTGTACGTGCCCCGTGCATCTTTGGCCACATCGCCTGACTTGACCTCGGCGGATCAGAATCGTGAGCGTCCAGCTCGAAACGCTCTACACGAATCTGGTATGTGTCCGTTGGTCGGAAATGACATTGCTGACCGACATCGCAGTTCGTCGGCCGGTCGCCGCTCTAGTACCCCCCCGCGCCGTGCGGCCCCACTGCCTTATGCGACGTCCTTATCTCGGGTTCCACGATCTTTTACCTCCGTGAGGCCCAGACTGGAGTGAGGCGGCACGTCGTCGTGGCCGGTTCGTGGACGCGATGCCCCAGCCAACTGTGCCTCTCCCCCTTCCCCTAGATCGAACAACCGACTCCAACGTATGGTGGTCCTCTTCGTGCAGATGGACCTCCTAATGTGGTGAGCCATGACACTTTCCTGTGGTGCAACGCACGCGGAGACGGACCGATGCCAGCCTGACTGCCCTGTGTGTGGCCATTTCGGTACCTCATCCGTCGCTCGTCCGTCGCGTCGTCGCCGTGCCCACCGGGGACCCTGCTGCGACGGCAGTACGCAGTCCAGGGCGCCCCGTGGCAAGGCCTTCCGTCTAAAGTGCTCCCGAAACGTGCGTGTGTTGTGCGCGCGTCGCTCGTGCGTGTTTCTCTCGTGGTGTCGTTGATCAGCCCGTCTCTCGCCACGCAGTAGTATATGCATGTCAACTCGATGCTCGCGGTGAGAGTACCTGCACCGCGTCACCGTTTTTTTCTGCCCTCGCCAGGGGCCTGTTGACGTCTGTGACCGGTTGAACGCACGCAGGACGATTGGCAAGAGCGGGACGGACGAACTGGGCCCTGAGATCGTGGTTCTGACGGTCTGCATCTCTAGCCCGGGGCCACCATCTCCGCCTTCAGGACGATTGCCGATCAACTGCTGACGATCGTGATGGCATACTGTGGATGGCATATTGGCGTATGATGTACGACGCGCCGAGTGACCAACGTAACGGACTCTGCAGCGGCAATGGCGTCGGCATCGGCGTCGTCGACCGAGTGTCTTGGACATATGCGGTATAGACAGGCCGTCGCCGGGTCGCCGAGGGCGGCGCGGTGCATGGAGAGCGAAGGCTTGGGAGGACGGATTGGGTAGTGCAGCGGGTCAGACGTGCACAATAGCGTACGTACATAGATAGGATCATGCGCGAACAACATGACCCAGTGACAACACACTGGACCGCGTACCCCACGAGACGACCCGAGACGAAACGAAGTGGAAAAAAAAAAAAAAAAAGGAAGGGCATCATATTCACAATAAACGCAAAACGACGGGAGGACACCAAAAAAGCACCTGCTACCGCGTCATGCCCATCTTGAGCAACGCACCCATCACCTCCACCTCCTCATACCGCCCCGGATTCTCCGACGTCTTCTTGGCATAAATGTACCGCAACGTGTTTCGGAAATGCCGCTGGATCATGTCGGGCGAGGCGACCCCCTCGACGCGTTGCGACGGGTGAAGGTACGAACTCGAGCTCGAGGGCGAGGTAATCGTGTCAATCGAGGACGTGATCAGCTCAACGAGCGACACGATGAACTTGGGCGCAACCTGTGCGTGGATACGTCAGTCTTGCCACACAGGAACCCGACGAAATACACAAGCGAGAAACAAGCACACGCACCGCAGGCGCCCCACGGTCGAAATAGTACAGATACCGGTCGAGGGTGTCACAGTAAATCTGCACCGTCACAATCTCCTCCGTCGCCGAATGCGCGATCCGGAGCGACTTTTGCAGACACTCCAGCACGCGCTTGCTGTCTTGGTGGGGGTACTGCTCACAACATTGCCCGTCAGATGTTGTCCCGTTCATGCCCAGGGCACAAAAAGAACACCTAGACACGTACCGCCTTAGCACCCTCGCCTTCGTCCTTGCCCTTGTCCTCCTTGCCCTTGCTTTCCTCGTCGCCCTCACCATCGCCCTCCTCCACCCCGGCCTCTTGCCACCACAAATGGCTCGCGGCGTGCACCGCCATCGCCTGATGTGGCTTCTTCAACAACTTGGCCCCGTGCAACGCCGCCTTGGTAATCAACGTATCATACCCATCCACCTCAAACACCCGTGCCGTCTGCAACGTGCCAATGATCAACGTGATCGCTGCCAACTGCGCCCGACTCTCCGAGATCGAGTCTTCGTACACCGAAAAGGCTTGCACGTAGAAATCGTACGCCAGATCTTCGAACCCACCGCCACATTCGGACGCGATCTGCGCGGCAAGGAGGAAGAGGCGGAGCGCAAGCGCTGGAGAGTCGACTTGGGTCGCGAGGATCGAGGTGCATTCGCGCACGAATTTGAGGATCGTGGTCACTTTGGATTGCCAATCGTCTTCCTGTGTCGGGCGTCAGCACGGCACCGTTGATGGAGGAGAGCGCGTGGGATTACCAAGTGTTCGCGTTGCTTGTACCGCCGGCAGAGCTTGATACTCGACGTAATAAGCGCCGGAAAAGTGTACCGCATCCGTTCACCGCCAGCCTCGAAATGTCTCCGTGCCGTCTGCAACAGCTGCCAACACGTCCGTTAGCTCGCACTCACTCTTGCACATCTCGTACCCACATCGAATTGCACACCCAGCGATTCGGCCCGGAACAAATGTACCATCCGTGCCACCCAGCCCTGTTCCTCCGCGACATCCTCCTTCTCGACCCCATAGCCAAGCCCCTGCCGTCTCACCTCCTTGACGTCCTTGCCACTCGCGCCCGTATCCGTCTGGTCCTTGATCAACACGTGGCACAAATCCAACACCCCATCCACATCCCCAGGGGTCTCGATCACGGTCTCATTCTTGAGCACGCTCGAGACGGCGCTGTGGGCGATCGAACGGCGCGTCGAAAAGAGTTGTTGTGTTAGCAGCGGGACGTAGCGCGGGATGGCGAGCAGGGTAAGGACGGATTGGTACGAGTTGATCGGGGCGGCGAGCAGCGCGGCGAGGTTGGCGGCAGTTTGTGGGGCATGCAGGTCTGGGCTGGGCTGGGGATGAGTGGTGCAACGCATATATGCGAGGCAAACGTACCTGTCAGCATACTCTTTGATCTTGCTGTGCGCAAACCCCAGGATTTGGTCGACATATTCGAGTCGGTCTGGGTAACAGCTGAGGGAGAGGTTGGTGAGCGAGACCAAAAGCGCCGTAATGTCTTGTATCGATAGGTCCGGTCGAGCCTGGTTTCTACATCAGACACGGTTCTAGCTAGGTGCTGTTCCGACGCACCTTGATGAGCTCGACGACCTGCTTCCAAAACACTTCAAAGAGTTGCACGTTCTCGGGCACGCCGCGGAATTTGCGCACAGAAGAGGGGTCCTTTTCCTTTTCCTTTTCCTTTTCCTTGCCCTTGCTCTCCTCCGACCCGTTGACAGTGTCGCTCTCTGCCAGGGTCGTGACCGTAAACCGGTCCGACTCCTCCACCGGGCTGCCCCACGCGTCGGCGCCCTCGACCCTGTCGATGTCCGGCTGGTGGTAAGCATGGTTGGCCCTCTCCCTGGCGAGCTGGACCTTTTCTGCCAGCCGTTTGGCGGCAGCTTCTTCCTGCCGCTTTGTCTCTTCAGGATCCTCGTTCTCCGCTTCGCGGGCAGCATATGCCGCCAGTCGATCAATGAGGGCAATGACGATGAGCTTGATGTTGACCTTGGGATGCAGTTGGGCGGTGGCGGACAGAAAGGGACCGAGGGAGTGTAGATGAAACTCGTCCGTAAACACCTGCAGCGGGTTACGGGCGGTTCTCGGAGGGAGACGCGAGACGCACCTGAATGACGACCTCCATGAGATACTCTTGGGCAATGACGTCCTTGCAGTTGACGACCTGCTCCAGTATGGCGGGCAATATGCTGGACTGGTACATGTCCAGGTCGACGCCGTCGAGCTGGGAGAGACGGACGAGGTTGGTACCGACGAGGATACGCAAGTCACGGCGCTCCATCTCGCGCTTGTCGCGGTCGCGGGAGTGACCCTGGTGTTGGAGACGGACCCAGAGCTTGTTCATCTCGATAAAGTTGGTGAGGACAAACGAGATCGAGTCTTGGAGGTTCCCCTGGGGGCTGTGCAAGAGTGAGGGAGGGAGGGAAGGCGGAGACGACACGAGACTGACCCGGGTTCGGTGCCAATGGGGAGGTGGTCCCTCGTCTGGCCGCTGAGATAATGGCGGAGAAAGAGGCCGCGTATGGGGTTGAGGACGCCCCTGCTCATCTCCATCATGTCCTTCATGATCTCCTTGACGGGCGCGTCGGGGATGGACATGTAGACGGAGCCGACGGTGATCATGAGGTAGAGGCGGGGGACGATGTTGCCGGCATACTGGACGAGCTCGTAGAGGTCAGCGAGGTGGTGGCGGGACTGTGTGTGTGCGTCGTAGAGGTAGTTGGAGAGATGGCGGAGGGCGTCAAAGATGGCCATGTCTGGGGCGGAGTGAGGGGGCTAGGCGGGACAAGTGCGGGGACGTACAGAGCTCGTAGTACTGTTTCGGGGAGAGGGAGGAAGTGCGGAGCTCTGCAAGCATGAGGCTGGCTGCCTTGAGCGCGTCCATGATGTCGTCGTTGTCCTGTGCCAGACGTCAGCGGGGGCCGGGACGGAGACGACGGACGCACGAGATGGCGCTTCATCTGGCCGACCTGGATCTTGACGGTGGCGAGGGACTCGCTGAGGAGTTTCCCCTCCTCGACGACGGCATGCGCGGCCGTTGTTGCCGGCGCCGTCGTCGTCGTCGTCGTCGTTGTCGCTGTCGTGGCCATTGAACACTGCACTCACATCCACCCTTCACCCTGGCATATCCAGTCACATTATGTAATCAGATCACTTCTGACCATGCCTAAACGCAAAGAAGCCGACACCGACGCCGACGCCTCCGACAGCGGCCAAGACGAACACGTACGCCTTCCCATTGACCCACCACGGCGCCCGCGTCACCACCCGCACAGCCCGCCATCGTCGACATCAACTTTGACTACTACGACGTGGACGCGACCAACGACTATCACGCCGTCCATCGGCTGCTCATCCAGCTCTTTGCGCACGACGCCGAGCGCGTGCAGACAGGTCCGCTTGCCGAGTTGGTCGTGAACGCGGCCCAGGAGAGCGGCGTGGGGAGCACGATCAAGACGGACGACGAGGACGGGTCTGACGCATATGCGTTCTTGACGGTCCTCAGCTGTCACGTATGCGGCGGCGGCTCTCATGCTGGACACACGTGCTGAAACAACCACAGGATCCGGGGCTGCAGCGTCTAAACGACTACCTCCTCTCGAAAACGAGTGCCGATGAGGGGTTTCACAACACCCTTGCGTCGCTTCTGCAACGCCACCCCGAGCAGCACGTCGGACTCGTCCTCGGCGAACGGCTCGTCAACATGCCGGTTCAAGTGATGCCACCCATGTACAAGATGCTCTCCGAGGAGGTTGCCGAGGTGGCCCGGGACGTACGTCCGTCTGTTATACGAGCGTTTGTATGCCGACGCGGGTACGATGCAGGATCACGCGTATCGGTTCACACACTACCTGTTTATCTCGCGTGTGTACCGTCTGTCGCGGGACGAAGAGGAAGCGATGCTTGCCGTGGAGCGCCATGCGAAGCGACAGCGATTGGTGCCACCACGCGAGGGCGTCTACGGGTTCCATCCCGAGGACGAGGAGATCATGCAGGTGAGTGGACGACCCCGGGCGGGGGACGCAGGCTGACGGGGACAGCACGCGGTGCACACGGCGACATACGCATACACGGACGCGGTAGAGGGCACGGGGGTGGAGGTAGCGGGGAGGGCGATGCTGGTGCGGGCGGAGAAACTCGGGGCGTTGGTCGGGCAGATAGCGGAGACATACGCGGTGTGATTCGGATACGTCACGTGAGCGAAATGAGCCGGTCCGGACCGGTCGTCGTCGTCGTCGACAGCGACGGGGTGTTGTGGTGTATTTGCAAACTGTGGCTGTTGCGGAGCGGTGTGCTACGCAGCACAGCGCAAAACCAGGCCGCCGTGTCAACAAACTCAACTCGCGCGGGGCCGTCGTCGTCGTCGTTGTCCTCGTTCCG
>JBBPKE010000492.1:3804-18095 GCA_038089095.1 Tylopilus orsonianus | reverse complement strand
GCAGCACAGCTGCATCATGTGACTTTATGATCACATGATAGGTCATGTGACCAGAAAAAGTGCATGTGAAAAGCTGAGTTTTCAATATCAACCCAATGAGATCTTTATTTTAAAATGGTCATATCTTTACCATTATTTATCCAAATTACATAATTCAAGGACCAATTTGTAACCAGGGGTCCATACTACATTTCATTCCACCAACACTAAGTTCAATTCCCATATGGTAGTGCAGGACACTTCAAACTCTTCATTAGAGCCAAATATTGGGCTGGTTTTTGGAGTCACTGTATGTATCATGCCTGCTTGCTTGAGTGACAATAGTGGTATTCATGTAGGCTATTAGTGATATTCACATAGGCTATTATGGTGCTATGTTGGGGCTATTATGGCACTATGCCAGGGCTATTATGGTACTCTGTTCAGGCTATTAGACAAGTATGAGGTCATGCTTTTTGACTAGTTATATAGCAGTGATATTCTAAATTTGAGTTTGGGCTGAACCCAGTCAAAATGTATGATGAAGCCAACAACCCTTTGCTATACAGCTTAAGCTTAGGCTCACACTAGAGTGACTTAAGAGAATAGTAGTGGGTGGAATGCAACAAGACTGAACTGAGTCTTGTACCATGAATTGCATAGGTTTATATATATCTAGCTATAGTGCACAGACCACCTTAGGGCTGGCATGTTATCTATATAAAAAATACAAGAATGTACATATGTAGTCATATTGTATATGTCATAGAATGTTTTAGAAAAAATGATGTTATAGATCTAGGCTTGCATAGCAAACTATTAGTAAGCAGTCTAGGTCCTTATGTAAGCATAATTGTGTAAACAAAGCCATGTCCATTATCACATGACCATAAGATCAATCCTAACCATTCATATGGTTAAATCAAAAGTTGGATGGAAAAAAATATGTTTTCAATACTACCCCCTATCTAGAGATCAGATTCCAGATGATCTTGATTGATTTCATGTGACCAATATTCTTCTGACCATTCTCCTTGTGGATCCAACTCTAGTCTTCCAACTATAGATGGCAGTGCTTCAGTGACATTTTCCAATTTTTTCCAATGAAGCTCTTAGCCTGACACTATACAGCACCTAGCCTTAAGCTCACTGGATACTAGTTTATGAGAGTAGAGATGTAGGCTGAATGCCACAAGAACTAGTCTGGAGTTCTTGGGCTTGTCACATTGCAGTATATATACTACAGCAATCTATGCTGACTACTCTACTATGACTAAAGATATGCTTCTATTGTATTTACTGACTAAGTCAATGCACAGCATCAGTAATCTGCTAGGTAACAAGGTTTAATACTTGCTATCTAGGTTTGCCATAAGGCACTGGCTTCTATCTAATGGAAGCAAAGTTACTGTCAAGCGGAAATTAAGTACAGCTGTGCATAGCATAGAGATTAACTACATGAGACTTCTATTCCCATTAGATTTAATTAAATATTCTAGTGGAATTCCTGAGTGATGACTCAAGCTACAAAGGAATTATGTAATATGTCTTAGCTCATGCTGGTAGATCCAGTACTCTTATGAGGAACTAAGTCATTTAAAGTCTGATACTATATAGGCTTAGGCAAGAAAGTGACATGGTCACGTGATGCGAAAGCTGACTAATGCACTGAAATTACTTCACTACTCCCCATTTAAGGGTTGAATTCCAGATGACCCACAATAGAGTCTTGCTCCATGAAGGTTTCTAGAGGGTGAAAGCTCATGTGACTGTAAAAGTCTTCCAATGATATCCTTATCTTTCTAGGGGCATTGGGGTTCTTTCAGTAAAACTCAGAAATTGCATCCTGCACATGCTCTAGGTTCACCACTGGCTCCCAAGTGTGTTCTTCCTCTGTATACCCTTTCCAATGGACCAGATATTGGAGACCTCTTCCTCTGAGGTGAGAATTGACTATGTAATCAACTTTCCATTCTTCCTGACCTTCATTATCCACTTCAACTGGATTGGGTGCCTGCACTGATTGCCCTTCTAGACATTCCTTGTAAGGCTTGATATGGCTTACATTCACAACCAGGTGAATGCACATGCTTACTGGTAATCAAAGATGCACTGCATTATTTCCGATGAGCTCAATAATCTCATAAAGACCAATATATTGCTCTGTTAATTTACTTGATAAGCGCTCTGAGTGCCTAAGATCTAAATGGGCCATGGAGAGCCAAACTTTATCTCTAATTGTGAACTCTGTTGGTGATCTTCGGCTACAACCCCATGTGACCATGCGATTATGTGCCTTCATTAGGTGATCCTGAACACTAGTGAAGGTACCAGAAAAATCCTTGGCAAATTCTTCAACTGCTGGCGCCTTTGCCATTCCTGGTTCTATCCCCATCCAGGGATGATATGAACATGTAATATCAAACGGCGCATGTTCTGTGGCTGAATGAATTCTTGAGTTGTAGTTAAATTGGGCTAGGCTCAGCCACTCACTCCAATCCTTCTGCCTCTCTGCCATAAACAATCAGAGATACTGCTGGAGATCCCAATTGACTCTTTCTGTCTGCCCATCCATTTGCAGGTGGTACACAGTACTAAGCTTCAGCATAATCTATAGCATCTTGCACAGATCTTACATAACCTGCAAAGCGAACTGTGGTCCTCAATCTGATACGATGGACCATGGAAGTCCATGATGCTTTCATATGTTATCTCAGTAAAGCTTGGCTGTTCCGAGAGCTGTAACTGTCTTGTTCATAGGAATGAAGACAACTTCTTTCGAAAAATGATCAATGATTACAAGAATGCTATCAAAGCTATTGCTAAGTGGCAGATCAGTGATGAAATCTGCACTGATCTCTTCCCATGGTGCATGAGGAGCATTAAGGGGGTGAATTAACCCTCCAGGGGGTTTATTTGATGGCTTTATTCGAGTGCATCTGTCACATCGGGAACAATAATCTATAATTTGACCCTTCATTCCAGGCCATCTATAATACCTCAAGGCTAGCTCATAGGTCTTATCTACACCTCTGTGCCATGCAAGAGTGGAGTCATGATATAAACTAATGACTTGTTGCTATAAGAGTCCTTCTGGTATGAGAATCTTCCTATCTTGTAACTCAATCTTGGTGGGTGAGCCTTGCGCTTCTTTAATCTTGCTGAGAAGATCTTCTTCCTCAGTGTGAACCCATACTGGAATTGATTTACAGATCTTAGATTCTGGTATCATTACAACATCCTTGTTATCTTCTTCTATCCTGATAGTGTGATCTTCTCTTCTCAAAAGAGCATTGGCTTTTCCCATAGAAACTCCGGGTTTCTTTACTAAAAGGAAATCAAATTGGGATAGGTATTGTGCCCAGCATGCTTGTCTTCTATTAAGGTTCTGGCTCTTCATGAAATATTGGAGATTGGCATGATTGGACCAGATCTCAAATTGGTGTTTAGCACCTTCTAGGTGATGATGCCACTGTTCTAGGCTATTAATGATGGCCAGCATCTCCTTATCTGCAACAGGGTAATTCTGCTGTTCTGGCATCATTGAGCTTGATGCGAAAGCTACTGGATGTCATTTGTCATTAATTTGCTGACTAAGGACTGCTTCTGTGGCAAAATCAGAAGCATCACATTCCACTTAGTAAGGGGTTTCCTTATCCAGATACATAAGTACTAGTGCCATGGTAAATGACTTCTTCAATATGTCAAATGTTTCTTACTCCTTTTCAGTCCAGACAAATGGTTTATCTTTTTTGGTTAAATCATTCAATGGCCTGGCCATTATGGCAAAGTTCTGAATGAACCGATGATAGAAGTTGGCCAAACCAAGGAAGTCTCTTACTCCCTTGACCATGGTGGGAACTGGCCAATCAAGCACAGCTTTCGTCTTATCATCTACCATATAGATGCCTTCGGGTGTAATGATTATGCCCAGCATTTCGACTTTTCTCATGGAGAAGAAGCACTTTTCTGGCTTTACAAATAGATTGTTTTCTTTTAATCTCCAAAGGACTTCCTTTACGACTCTGTTGTATTCCTCTTGATTGTCCAAAAATGTAAAGATTAGGAGATTGTCCATGTATACAATGCACACCTGGTACATATCATAGAAGATGTTGTTCATCATATTCTGAAATGTGGCAGGGCTATTGCTTTGCCCAAAGAACATTACCAATGGTTCAAAACTGCCATGATATGTGGTAAATGTTGCCTTCTATTCATCTTCTTTCTTTATTCAGATATTATTGTATCCCCATCTCAGATCCATTTTAGTAAACATCTTTGCTCCTTTGAGTTTGTCAATAAGATCTGATATTAATGGAAGGGGATAGCTATTCTTAACTGTCCAGTCATTTAGATACTGGTAGTCCTGAACCATTCTCTTCTTGCCATCCTTTTTGAGTACAAAGAAGACTGGTGAGGTCATTGGTGACTTGGAAGGATGGATATATCCCTTTCTTAATTGTTTATTGATAAAGTCATTAACTTCTTTCCTTTCTTTGGGTGACATAGAATAGAGTTTGGCTTTTCTTGGTGTAAAGCCAGGTTTAAGATCAATCCTGTGATCCCAGGGTTTATATACTGGCATTCTTTTGGAAGATTTCTTTAAAAAGATGTCATAGAACTCATGGAGGTACTGTTCTGGGACAAGTTCTTTGACTGTTGCTTCTCTTTTCTCAGGAGATCTATCTAAGGCCTTAATCTTCAGGTAAACATGGAATACATTTTCTATTTCTTGATCGATCAATGATCTCATGAATACTGTTCTATCCTTAAGAAGGTAGCAACTTCTCAGGCATCTCTGGAGTTTTACTTCTCCAGTTACCCAATCTATTTCAGAATTATGCTTCTCCAGCCATGTGAATTCTAAAATAAACTGGTTCTTTCCCAAATCGGTTACTTCTGCTGAAATCTTCTCTTGGTGTCCTTGGTAATCCATGATTAACTCAGCTACATGGGTAATATCCCCTGCTGAGTTCTTGATACCATCAACATTAAAGACTGGGATTGCCTTTTCTAAAGGTTTCATCTTTACTTCATTTTCTTCAGCCCACTTCTGATCAAGGAAGCTTCTGTTAGCTCCACTATCTAGAAGTGCTTGGAGCTTCTTCATCTTTCCCTTTTTGGTCAGATTTGAGATCTGGACCTCAAGGTTTATCTCATTTTGGGTTTTTACACTGTATACTAAGATTCATTCTGGAAAATCTGAATCCATTCCATACTTTTTTTGTATTTTTGTTATGACCAAATTAAGCCTGGATTCCCATCCAGCATGCTCATCTTGAGTCATGGTCTCAGTTATGGATTTTATTCCTGTGCTACCAAAAGCTCCTTTACTGCACTTTGTCTCTTCAAGTGAGGCCACTTCTGATAGTGGGGCTATGTTGATTTGCTCTATGATTAGCTGAGCTATCCTATTTCCTACAGCCACCAGGAAGTCTTCCTTTCCATGATTAAATAAACAAACAAATATCTCTCTGCAATAGTCCGAATTGATTACTCCTGCTCTGACTCCTATCATCTTTTTTGAGGCTAGACCACTTCTTGGTGCAACCCTTCTGTAGAATCCTTCTGGAATCTGGACTTGGATATGGGTGTTCACAAGTCCTTGTTATTCCACAGGGATCTTGGCTTCTTTGGCTGCATACAGGTCATGTCCTACTGCGGTTTCTGATCCTTGGGTCAGAATTCTAGCTAACTCTGAGATTTTACATATTTTTATGGGTTTTAAAGTTTTTGTAAGGGAATAAATGTCCGATACTAGGTCGGTAGTACATTCTAGCTCACAGTGGTCACTGCCATTGTCCCTATCAAGCGCTTCAAGTGCTTTAAAACTATTCTGAAAATTAAATATGTTCTCCTGTTCACAGGCCTTCTGAGATTCCAGATTCCTCAGTTGGCATGTCCTTTTCCCTTCCTGTCTAACGCCATCGCATCTTTTATTGTGGCAATGGCCACCTTAGGGTCCAGGTCTTTGACAAGCTTGGTGATGTCTAATCTTTGCTGGTTATCCCTGTTGTAAATTTGACCAGTGTGCTTTAGCTTTCCATATACAGTAATCATTACATAAGCTTAGAGCGTACACTTTACTGCAGTCTCTTAGTTTATTTCCTCAGTAGCTTGACATCTACTGAGGGTAAGCTCTATTTTCATAGGCATTTCCTACTGTACTAATCTACCATAGTTCCTATAGGTAGTACTCTTAATATCAGTAGCTTGACATCTACTGAGATTCCTATAGTTCCACTTAACCTCTGCACAGCATCCTTTCAATAATCCCAGCTGACAGCTCCTCGATCCAGTGCTGGAGCTTCCTTGCCAGAACTGGAATTCATTGCTCAAACCCTCTTCCCCTGGACTCTTCCATTGGAATGCTTTGAGCACTCCCACCTATGTCTGCCATTAAAGAAATGGCACTTGGCACATTCCTTGTTCTTCAGCTTCTTACAATCTCAGGTGAAATGGTTACCTCTGCAATTGTAGCAGCCCTTCTTGGCGGCATCGATGTCCATAGCATTAGGATCTCTAGTTCTCTGGGATCTAGATGTCCCTGCTCCAGCATTTCCAAATTGGGCATTATTCCTTCTGTATGCACTCCCCATAGTGGTAAGAAAGAAAGTGTCTTGTGCTTCTCCAATGGCCTCAATGTTCTTGAGGGTGGTTCTTATGGATAAGCTCCTTTTCTCTTGATAAAAGAGCTGCCTTCTAATCTCTTCTTTTACATTCTCTTCTAGAATGCGTACTATCATTGTTTCTTCTACAAATTCTGGGTTGTAGATCCCACAGAATCAGGTCAGGTAATTGTGTGTAAATTCCCAAGTCCCTTGTTTGCATCCTTTTAACTGGTTTAGGACATAGTCCCTTTGGTTTCCAGTCAAAAACCTTATTCTCAATTCTCTCTCAATTTCTTCTACCCCTGGCCAGCAGAAGTTGTTGACAAGCTTATCATCATTTTTATATTGCTTAATTTTTATTTTCACCCAAGTCACAGCTGTTATTCCTTGAAGAGTTTCTAGGTTTCCTATCCTAGACAATACTGCTGCCGTCAACCTTTCTTCTGTAAAGTACACATCTTTATTATATAACAAGAACATTTGCATAGCTGTCCACCAATTCTCAAAGTTGGAAGCTTTTCCATCAAATTTACCCAGATCTGGGTAAGGGTTGATCTTCTTAACAAAGGTCCTTGTAGTGGCACTCACTCCTTGTGCAGCTGCTTCCAGCTCATGTTTCTCTCTTTCCAGGGTAGAGATCCTTTTGAATAAGTTGTTGACTGCTCTTTTCAAGTCGTCGACACTGGTACTTCCTGATGGTTCTCCTGACATCTTTAGACTTGGGGAGGAGAACATAGGGGATGAAGTGGGGATTTTGGAGGATGGGTGATTGAGATCTGATGACAGCTTGGTCAATCTCTTCTTCTACTTTTACAAAGACTTCTTCTTCGTCTTCTAGATCAGGGACATCAAGTACTTTGTCTGCAAAGTCTTCAGGGTAATAGAGGATGAGATCATCAAACTCTAATGCTTGTCTTTGGCTGTTGATGGGCTCTGGTGGTGGTGGCATGGGATAGTAGTCAAACCCCTCATTGGTGTTATTCAAATCAACTTGTTCTAACTCAAATCTCTCCCAGAACTCAAGTGTCCTGATGAGCTGGGTCCTGAGAGCCTCTTTGTAGGCCTTCTTGGTGGGGAATCCCCGGTGATGAACCATCCATAAAAGTAAAAAGTAATGTAACTAAATCAAGAGATCTGCATTCCCTCTTGACCAGTTCTGGCCAATGTAATTCAGATACTGACTACTAAAGTGAAAAGTTAAGGTCACAAGCCTCAGAACTGAAGTTCAAAGAAGAAGAACTATAGTAGCAGGGCTGTCATTAAATGATTATCAGCACTTGAGCTGACCCCAGGAGGCCCTAATGGTAATCTCCTCTCTGATCCCCTATCTGGGATGCTTTACTGACAAAGGGTACACAGGCAAATGTCCAGGCAAGGTAAAGTATAGTAAGTCCTGTTAAGCCTCAGATCTGGCTATGGCTACCATTTAATGATTGGTAATCGATAGAGGTAGCAATGTGAGGGTAAGGCGAGAAAACTAGTTCTAATGAAGCTCTTAGCCTAACACTATACAGCACCTAGCCTTAAGCTCACTGGATACTAGTTTATGAGAGTAGAGATGTAGGCTGAATGCCACAAGAACTAGTCTGGAGTTCTTGAGCTCGTCACATTGCAGTATATATACTATAGCAATCTATGCTGACTACTCTACTATGACTAAAGATATGCTTCTATTGTATCTACTGACTAAGTCAATGCACAGCATCAGTAATTTGCTAGGTAACAAGGTTTAATACTTGCTATCTAGGTTTGCCATGAGGCACTGGCTTCTATCTAATGGAAGCAAAGTTACTGTCAAGCGGAAATTAAGTACAGCCATGCACAGCATGAAGATTAACTACATGAGGCTTCTATCCCCATTAGGTCTAATTAAATATCCTGGTGGAATTCCTGAGCGATGACTCGAGCTACAAAGGAATTATGTAATATGTCTTAGCTCATGCTGGTAGATCCAGTACTCTCATGAGGAACTAAGTCATTTAAAATCTGATACTATATAGGCTTAGGCAAGAAAGTGACATGGTCACATGATGCGAAAGCTGACTAATGCACTGAAATTACTTCATCCAAGGCATATTTAAAAAGTCTATGTGGGTTATTCATATCTGTCGAGGAGCATTAGGATTTTCTTTATAAAAGTTATGAATAGCATCATTTGCATGTGATAAATTACTTTCAGGTTTCCAAGTGTGATCTTTCTCAAGATACCCTCTCCAGTGAACTAGGTATTGAAGTCCCCCTCTTTGGAGACAAGAAGCCATGATCCATTTAACTTTCTATTCTTCAAAACCTTCTTTGTTCACCAACATAGGAGTTGATTCTATTACCAGTTGATCTGAGAGCCTTTCCTGATAGGGCTTAATGCAACTTACATTCACAACTGGGTGAATGTGCATGTTAGATGGTAATTGAAGGCACACAGCATTATCTCCAATTAGATCTATGATTTCATATGGTCTAATAAATCATTCCATTAATTTCAGTGTTAGCTGTGTCAAGTGGTGAAGGTTGAGATGGGTCATGGAGAGCCAAACTTTGTCTCCAATTGTGTAACTTGTGGGCAATCTCTGGCTACAACCTCACATGCCTTTTCAAGATTTCTTTCTATATTCCTAAAGGTACCAGAGAAGTCTTTTATAAACTCCATTCCTGCAGAAGTTTGTCCTTCTTTTGGTTTAATCCCCATTCTTGAATGATATGAACATGTGACTTCAAATGGCATGTGTCCAGTGGCTGTGTGAATTTTTGAATTGTAATTAAACTAAGCAAGTGCAAGCCATTCTGCCCATTTATCTTGTTTTTCTGCTGTGAAGAGATGGAGATATTGTTGAAGATCCCTGTTCACCCTTTCCATTTGTCCATCAGTTTGAGGATGAAATGCTGTTGATAATTTTGGCATGATCTTCAGCATTTTGCATAAATCTTTTATCACCTGTGATGCAAACTGGGATCCCCAATCTGATACTATGGAATTGGGAAGCCCATGGGTTTTCCAAATGTTATCTCTATAGAGCTTGGCAGTTCCCAAAGCAGTAATCATCTTCTGTGTGGGAATAAAGCATACTTCTTTAGAGAATCTGTTCACAACTACCAGAATTGTGTCATATCCATTGCTTTTTGGTAAGTCCATTATGAAATCTGCTGAGATCTCTTCCCAAGGTCCCTTTGGTATGTTTAGGGGTTTTATACTTCCTCCTGGGAGTTGATTGGTCAGCTTCATTCTTGCACATCTGTCACATCTTGATATGTAATCTCTTATCTGGGATCTCATTTCATCCCATTTATAGTATCTGGATGCCAGATCCATTGTCTTTTGTTCTCTGCCATGTCCAGCAAAGACAGAATCATAGAAGAGTTCTATGATCTTTTGTTGGAGATCTCCTTCATCTGGGTCATAGATCTTATTGTCCATTTTTAAAAGTTCTTTCAGAGAACCTTGTGCTTTCTTTACTCTGTCAAATATCTCTTCTTCAGCAGTTCCCACCTTGATCTTCTTGGTGTTTCTTATTTTTGACTCAGGAATCATTGTAACTCCTTTGTTATTATTTTCTATTCCAATGGCATGATCTTCTCTTCTAGAGAGAGCATTGGCTTTTCCCACTGATATCCCTGGTTTCTTTACTAGCATGTAATCAAATCTGAATAAGAATTGGGCCCAGCATGCTTGTCTTCTATTTAGATCTTGATTTTTCATAAAATATTGAAGATTTGCATGATCAGGCCAAATTTTAAATTGGTGTCAAGATCCTTCAAGATGATGCCTCCATTGTTCTAAAGCATTAATAATTGCCAACATTTTTTTATCAGCAATAGGGTAATTGTGCTGTTCTGGGGTCATAGATGCTGATGAAAATGCTATGGGGTACCACTTTCCATTTTCCTCTTGGAAGAGCACTGCTCCAGTAGCAAAGTCTAATATGTTACATTCTAATCTATAGGGGATATTTTCATCAGGGTAGGTTAAGATCAGTGCTGTGGTAAATGTCCTTTTCAGCTTATCAAAAGCTATTTGTTCTATTTCCGTCCATTTAAAGGGATTATCCTTTTTGATCAGATCATTCAAGGGTTGAGCAATTATGGCAAAATCTTTTACAAATCTTCAATAAAAGTTTGCTAACTCCAAAAATCCTCTTACTCCTTTTATGTTCTTCAGCTCTGGCCAATCTAAAATCCCTTTTACTTTATCTTCTGCCATAAAGATTCTGTCTGGTATTACAATCATTCCCAGCATTTCTACCTTTTTCACTGAGAAGACATATTTTTCTGGTTTGACAAACAGATCATGTTCCTTTAGTCTTTTCAACACTTCCATTACTGTGGCATTGTGTTCTGCCTGATTATTGGTAAATGTGAAGATGAGTAGATCATCCATGTAAACAATGACACATTTGTTCATGTCATAGAAGATGTTGTTCATCATATTCTGAAAGGTTGCAGGAGAGTTACTTTGTTTAAAAAACATAACTAAAGGTTCAAAAGAGCCCCTGTGTATTGTGAAGGCCGCTTTCCATTCATCTCCCTTTTTCATGTGAATATTATTATATTCCTATCTTAAGTCCATTTTGGTAAAAAGCTTGGCCCTTTTAAGGTGATCAATCAGATCAGAGATTAAGGGTAGGGGATAGCTATTTTTAATTGTCCATTTGTTCAAGTATCAATAATCTTAAACCATTCACTTTTTACTATCCTTTTTTGGAATAAAGAAAACTGGGAAGGTCATTGGGGACTTTGAGGGTCTAATATAGCCCTTTTGTAATTGTTTATCAATGAAGCTGTCAACTTCATCCTATTTTTTGGGGATCATTGAGTACAATTTGGCTTTTCTTGGTTGAAATCCTTCTTTTAGGTCAATAGCATGATCCCATGGTTTATGAACTGGCATTCATTCCAACAATTTCTTTGAGAATACATTGTAAAAATCATGTAAGTATTGTGGAGAAACTAATTCATCAATTGTTGCTTCTTGATCTTGTTTGGGTTCCAAGGCTTTTAGTTTTGGATAAATATGTTTAATACTATTGATTTCCTTTTCCAGCAAGAATCTCATGAAAACTGTCCTTTCTTGTAGCAGATAACAGGTTCTGGGACACCAGCATAGCTTGACTTCTCCCTTTTGCCAATCTATTTCTGGATTATGCTTTTCCAGCCAGGTATATCCAAGGATGAAATCATTTTTCCCTAGATCTGTTACTTCTGCTATGATTCATTCTCTGTGTCCTTCATAGTCCATTATCAACTCAGCCATGTGTGTGATATCTCCTGCTGAGTTCTTGGTACCATTGACATTATATACTAGGAGGGGATTTTCCAGTTTTGTTAGGATTATCCTGTTACTTTTTGCCCAGGTTTTTTTGATGAACAGTCCATTAGCCCTGCTATCTAAGAGGGCTTTGATGTCTTTCATATTTCCCCTTTCAGTTAAATTGGAAACTTTAACCTTTAGGTTGATCTCTTTTTTCTATTTTAAGGTATGTACTAGGACTTAATCTGGAATTTCAAGATCTGTTCTATTCTTTTTTTGTTTGTTTATTATGACTGAATTAAGCCTGCATTCCCATGCAGTGAGCCCTTTTTGGGTCCCAGTCTCAGTTTTATTATCTGTACTTTCAAAAGCTCCTTCACCTCTCTTTGTTTCATTTAGAGAAGCCACCTCTGTAAGCATATGTGTCCCTATTTGTTCCAGGATTAATTGGGCTACTTTATCTCCCAACTTAATCTGGAATGGCTCTGGTCCATGATTAAATAGTAGTACAAAGATGTTACCTCGGTAGTCCAAATCTATTACTCCTGCTCCAGTAGCAATCATCTTCTTGGAAGCTAATCCCAATTAGAGTGCAATTCTTCCATAGAAGCTGTGGGAAATAGCAATTTGGATTTTTGTATCCACAAGTGCTTTTCTGCCACTGGGTATGACTGCTTCTTCAGCAGCATACAGATCATGTCCTGTGGCTCCTTCAGAACCTTTAATAGGGATTTTTCTGTTTTCTAATATTTTAATTTTTACCAGTAGCAAGATAGTATTACAAAAATATATGTCTGTATCTTCTTCTTCAGTCATACAGAGGGGATCACTTAAGATTGCAAAATGATTCAATGAAACTGAGTCCAAGAAATGAACCTTCTTGGCCTTCTGATCTTCCAGATTAATCAGTTGACTTTCCCTTTTCCCTTTCTGATGACAACTGCTTTGTCCCGGATGTTTTGGGCATCAAGTAGGGCTGCAATGGCTGCATCCAGGTCCTTGCCTTGTATAAGTCTTCTGATGTCACAGGCCCTGAAAGTAGGCCTTTCTTCTTCATCTGCCTATTAAGTTGCCAGGCCAGCTTCCTCTACATTACTGCTATCCACTGTTCATACAGTGGTTTTCTTTGTTCCTCTTCTCTTGCAAGAAAACCTATGCCCTCCACTGAGGAACTTGCAGTCAGAGCATTGAATTGTTGGCTTCTATAGTGGACAAGCCACAAGGCCAACTACAATCAGCCTTCCCAGTGCCTTGGCTACAATCAAGGACTTATCCCAGGACCACCAGAGCTCCTCTAGGGAGTATTGAGCTGTAAGACCCAATAGACTAGAACTAAGGGTTCTAGCCAGGCAATTGGCAGACTATATACCAACAGCTGTTATGATTTACACTTCCACATTGTAGTAATTTCAGTGCTTAGTCAGCTTTCGCATCACATGACCGTGTCACTTTCTTGCCTAAGCTCTGTACAGTTTTGGACTTTAAACAACTTAGTTCCTCATGAAAGTACTGGTTTTACCAGTGTGAGCTAAGATCCTATTATGTAATTCCTTTGAAGCTTGAGTCATCACTCGGGAATTCCACCATTATTTAATTAGACTAAATGGGGATAGGCCTCATGTAGTTAATCTCCATGCTGTGCACAATGACAGTAAAGCTCTTAGCCTTCACCGTACAGTGTCTAGCTTTAAGCCCACTGATACTAGCTTAAGAGATTAGAAGTGTAGGCTGAAATGCCACAAGAACTAGTCTGGAGTTCTTGGGCTCGCTGCATTGCAGTATATATACTAC
The DNA here is from genome assembly GCA_038089095.1 of Tylopilus orsonianus. Taxonomy (NCBI): domain Eukaryota; kingdom Fungi; phylum Basidiomycota; class Agaricomycetes; order Boletales; family Boletaceae; genus Tylopilus; species Tylopilus orsonianus. The sequence continues at coordinate 4,469 of JBBPKE010000492.1, read as the reverse complement.
AGCAATCTATGCTGACTAGTAACTAATGACTAAAGATATGATCTGAGTGTATCTACTGACTAAGTCGATGCACAGCATCAGTAAGCTGCTAGGTAACAAGGTTTAATACTCGCTATCTAGATTTGCCATGAGGCACTGGCTTCTATCTAATGGAAGCGAAGTTGCTGTCAAGCGGTAATTAACTGTCAACATGCACAGCACGGAAATGAACTACATGAGGTGTATCCCCATTAGTACTAATTAAATAGAATGGTGGAATTCCTGAGTGATGACTCAAGCTACAAAGGAATTACGTAATAAGATCTTAGCTCATGCTGGTAGGACCAGTACTCTTATAAGGAACTAAGTCGTTTAGAGTCCGATATTGTACAGAGCTTAGGCAAGAAAGTGACATGGTCATGTGATGCGAAAGCTGACTAAGCCATGAAATCATTACAGACAGTTAATTACTGCTTGACAATGACTTCACTTTCATTAGATAGAAGCCAGTGCCTTATGGCAAACCTAGATAGTGAGTATTAAACCTTGTTACCTAGCAGCTTACTGATGCTGTGCATCACCTTAGTCAGTAGATATGCTCAGATCATATCTTTAGTCATTAGTTACTAGTCAGCATAGATTGCTGTAGTATATATATTGCAATGTGATGAGCCCAAGAACTCCAG
>JBBPKE010000491.1:0-16526 GCA_038089095.1 Tylopilus orsonianus | reverse complement strand
TGAAAGCTGCGAGGTAAAGAGCAACAAGTCGAGAGATGGTTTCATTAGATTTCCGCTGTGTGCGTAGAGGTCAATACGCGCACGACTGTATAAACACGGAAAAGGGAGTGCGTACTATATGCCCGCGATACTCTCTGACCACGATTCGACATCTGCCGTGATAAACTGGTCGATGCCCTGCAGAGGGACGCGGTAATAGCGAAGGTAAGGTGCAGAGGAAAGGTAAAGATCCTGGATATAGCGCGTGAGACGGTCCCTAAAACGAAGCGAGAGCTTCGACTGGAGGTAACGGATCTGGGGGACATGTCAGCACATGCCCGTGGAGCTTTGTATTATCGACGGACCATAGAGTTGGTGTAGATGCTCGGGACAGCGAGAGCGAACCACAGAGCCAGACCCCTGAGGAAGCCATGGCCATCCGCGCTGACGAGGTCTCGGACGATCCGACCGTCGAGTTTGGCTACGGTCACGCTGAGCACGGTGCGGAGGACGAGAAAGAAGGAATGTGCGAAGAGCAGGAGGGATTCGCGGGAGCGGAGAGAGGGGATGACGATTCGCAAGAGGGATCTGAGCTGCTTCCAGGAGGAGAACTTTCTGTTCTGCTGCGGCGGATGAAGAGGGAAGAAGCGGGCATCCGAGGCAAGGTCGGCCTGGGAGTGGACGGGGAACGCGATCGAGCTGGTGTGCGGGGAGGCGGAGGACGGAAGAAAGGCGGAGCGAAACACGAGGAGGGAGGCGAGGAGGAGGAGGGACCTGCGGGAGGACAAGAGGCGTCTGATGCGGGCAGGCTGGACGGACTGGCCGAGCATCGTCGACGAGACGGCCACGGCTCGCTCTCGTCGACATGGCTTAGCGTCGCATGTGATTACTGTCCTGGTCTCTATATTTGGACACAATCCTGTCCCGCTGTCAACTACCGGTACATCATACGTATCGTCCCCGACCAACGACCCACAGCATCACCGCATGAAATACACTAAACACTAGAGAAACCTGCAGCCGCACCGACATCGTATCCGTCAATCCAGCAACCCTCAACGCTGCCAATACAACAGGTCTGTGTCGTACACCTTCCCAACACGACACGACCGAGACCGCCTGCGAGCATGTGTCAACCCGGCCACGTCAGAACCGGTACGACTCTACCTTGGCCGCCAGTATACATGCCTTAGCACTCTTTTCGAGTGTCTCGCGTGTCGCACTTATTCCCAGTGCGTGTCCCAGGCCTGAGAGAAGTTGCTCAAAGTAGGCTCGGTTGTCTTCCTCACGCAATGACGAGGGAAGACGAAGCAATGGACTCTTCTCGTCCTTTTCACTCGGTCGAATCGATGTATCATCCTCGTCCCACTGACTAGCTGCTTCGCGGTGACGTTCTACTGGGACGGGGACGGGTGGAAGTGCACGCGAGCTACTCGGGCTTAGCTCCCTACGACTTCGATCGGGCGACCATTTGACGGGAATGAGTGATCTCAATGGCGCTCGCGGCGTCAGTGTCACAGGATTGAACTGGAGACATTCGCCCGATTTGGGGTCACAGTCGTGGATCTGACTTTCTATATACGCACCTTGGGTAGATGCCGACTCTCAAAAGCTGCCGCCAAGGAGGGCGTGGACCAGAAACCGAGGCCATCGTTAATCGTGCTCGTAAGATGGACCCAAATCCCTTACCCCGGGTAAGCCAGAATCTCTTTCTCCAACTTATTTGTCTTATCTGCTTCGTCCCTGGCGCTAGCCTCACCTTCTGTGACATAACGGCAAGGCAGTCGGAAGAATAGCATCTTGTAAAGGATCATTCCCAACGACCACATGTCGGATTTTGAATCGACTTCATAAAGAAGGCCCGTGTAGGGGGAAGGTAGAGACTCCGGTGATGCATATTCTAACCTGGTATAAAGAGCGCGATGAGTCTCCGTGCCACCGCAAGACGAGTCACTTACGTTCCCGTGTTCCCGGAACGCGAATCAGAAGAGTGAATCATGTCGCGAGATGTACCAAAATCTGACAGCATCGCACGGGGTCTGTGTGGCGCGTCGGTGTCACAACCAAGAAAAAATAGAAGATTCGGAATACTCGCATAAGTTTACCTTTCGTCCCAAGTCAGTAGCACGTTCCCCGGTTTCAAGTCAAGGCGCAAAATCGACCTATCGTGCTACGGAATAATCCGCTATCTCCCCAATGATGGCCACGGGTCGACTGGTACGAACCTCCTTTCGCCCATTGCATCAACACGCTATGAACACTGTCAGATCCAGTCTCAGAGAACCAAGGCAGTCAACTCAACTGTAACGTTGGAACCTTTGGTCCGAGCGCAGAGAATTGGTACGCTTCCAGCCAAGCGTGGTGATAAGTGGTGATATTTCTGTGACGAAGGGTCTCCAGCAACCGAATCTGCAAGTGATGTACACGAGGTACAGTCAATGTTTTTCCCCACATCTCACGAACCTCGCGCAAGATTCCAAGATACGAGTGAGACTCTCCGACAGCGATCTTTTTCACGGCAAAGTGTTCTAGATGAATGAAAGGGTTTGTGAAGCTACACGGATATAATAGTCTTTGCATGCATACCCAACGGATTGCCGTCCAACACGTGCTACAAGCATCGATTGAGCTGCGTTCGCGCAGGGACAAGACCGAGTACGAACCTGACATAAGAAGACGCTCCCATTTGCACCCATTCCCAGCCGGTATTTTTCCTGGAAGAACGCCTTGAAGTACCCCTCGGCCATCACCTCGTGCGGAAAGGCGGACGTCCGGTTCCTGTTGCCAAGTGGTGGAGGACTCGATAATCTAGAGCTCTCGTTTGCGATCACCAACAATTGAAAGTAGTTGGACGCCCGACTATGCGAACCGCCTTCATGACGCATGTCGTTGTCGTCGTGTATATCACATCCGAATCCCGCCGGAAGAGGTCAGTGGCAAAAAGGGCAGGGCGAGTTCGAACGGTTAGACACCTGTGTATTGGGGGACTTGTGAATCGACAGGGCGTGCGACGTCGAATTGTACAAGACGACTTGATGCGAGGCGTGAAGGATAGGCTGTCATTCGTGATCCAGGGGTGCCAGCGCCACCAGGGCTTGGTTCGGGGAGGGAGGTGCACTTTTCTCGAACATGAGAACGGGTACAAGGGGGGTCAGGTAATGCGCGGGCTTGAGGAACGCCCGAGTGATTCCGGGAGTAAGATGTTTAATACTGCGTTCCGATGACACACGCGACGTATATTGAGTTGGCGATTTGCTGTCTAGTGTACACGGGTGTAGGCTAGACATGGACTAGATTAACACAAGACTAGATATTTTTCATTGAGTTGGCACCTGTCACCAGAAACCGACATCCAAGGGATGGGACACTCAGCTATTACTCACCACGCCGAAGGCTGTCGGAGATCGAGGGTTGGGCAGAATGCAACCAAACGCCATATCCAGAGTCTGACCCCAAGGAGAAGGTGTAACGAAACGGAGCCGGGGTTGAAATCGGGCCGGTTAAGCTGACACGAGTTGGAAATCCTGTGGACCCACTCAGCTACAGGAACTCTGCCAGCACTTGCCTTTTCTTCTCTCGAACTTTGTTTTATGTTCATGGCTAACGATGACACACTTTCCTTGCCAGTTTTCGCCCTGCAGCCACAGAGATCAGGCGACTCGGAATCGTGCTGGTCTGATCCAATCAAACACGAACAGTTCTTCATAACTCGTACGTAGTGACCTGTGTTCGGCCTGACTCAGAGAGCATTCACATCCTGTACAGTCATCTGTGCTACAGGCGTCAAGTCTGGCTCCCGTCGCAGGCCGCCAAGCTTCTATGTTACTGTACAAATCGATGGAGAAACTATAAAGACTAGGAAAAAGCCCGCCTTGTCAGGCAAGGAAGAGCTGGAATGGTGGGAAGAGATCCTCCTGTGAGTCACTACTGTACTTAATGTTGTTGTTTTTTTCCGAACATAATCCGACGGCAAGGCCGTCAGACCGATCATGCATCATTTCTTTCAAAGCTTTTGCATCCTACAAACTTGGGCCGAGACGCAGAAACGAGGTACTACTTGGGCAAATAAGGACTTCTGTGGGAGATGTACTCGGGTACAATGAAAAACACGAATGTAAGTCACGCCAATGTCAAATGCAACCCTTGACGTCTTGCAGCTATTAGGTTTTCAAATAAAAATATTTCGCCATCGTCTTTGTCACTCAGAGTTGTTACTGAACAACGGGTTCGTGATCTAAATGAATCTGTAACAAAGCATGGCGTAAGCAGCTTGTTGATCTCAGTGACGCAACTCTACATGATCGCAATAGCTACTAGAATCTGATGAATTCGGCCAGTTGGCACGGCTTACTGGTGCTGGAAATAGTGACCTCCTACGTTATCATCGGCTGCAGAATCGAAAACATCTCAGCAATGCCATCACGCATTTTCAGCATGCCTGCGACATCTCCTCCCCGCGCCACCTCAATCACAACGCTGTACTATTCAATTTAGCTACTGCGAAATTCGTCTATTGCCAAGACAATAATCATTACCATGACCTGAATGCGGCAACCACATTATATCGGGATGCTCTCCGGCTTCACACTTGTAGTCACTCGGATTACCCTGTGACAGCATTCGATCTTTGCTTTGCTCTTCTGACTCATTTAAATCAACTAACAAGTGAAGGGGTCCAGACGCAAACCAAAAGCCCTCTTTGTAGAGTTGCGGAACTCTCTGTGGTGGTGCGTTATGCATACCGGGCAGCGTGGCTCGCTTTACAGATGGCTGGGATCTGGGTGCCGATTCAGACCACCGGAATCTGTGTCGGTCAACGCGTGAGTCCTGGCGGCAAGGAATTTACGCGGAGGGAACGGGCTATAATCCCACGTTTACCCAATCGGAACCCCTGTCTCCCAGAATCACTAACCTGCTCTCCGGAGTCGTTGCTTCGTCTACTCGGCAGCAATGACAAGCTTTTTGATGTCGATGAAGCAATCTTGGTGTTGGAGACTACCATACCGCTCGTTTCCGACGGGCATCCAGACAAGCGAACGTGGCTAAACTGCCTTGGGGAGTCACTGTTTCGTCGTTATAAACGCCTTCGCGACATTACGGACATCAACAAGTCCGTTTCAACGTTTGCGGCAGCAGTACGCCTCACTCCCGACCTGCACCCTGATAAGCCAGGCGCATTGCACAGCTTTGGGGTCTCGTTAGCTGTTCGCTTTGACCACCTTACTGATCCCGAAGACATTGATAAATCCATTTCGGTGCTCGAGGAAGCAGTGGGTCTGATTTCCAGTAGTCATCCCAATATGCCACGACTGCTGAATAACCTTGGTGCCTCGTTAGAACGCCGCTACGTACACCTTGGTAACCTCGCTGACATCAACCAGTCCATCTCGGTTGCTGAGAGGGCGGCACGTCTCACTCCCGATGGGCATCCTGACAGACTGATATGGTTGAGCAACCTCGGGAATTCGTTACAGCGTCGCTTTGAGCATCTTGATGATCTCGTGGACATCAACAAATCAATTTCATTGCATGAAGAGGCATTGTGTCTCGCTCCAAATGGCCATCCTACCAAGCCAATTTTGCTGAATGGCCTTGGGATATCGCTGTGGCATCGCTTTCGTCGCCTCAGTGACCTTGCGGACATCAAGAAATCTATCTCGATGCTCGAGGATGCAGTGCATTTTACACCCGATGGCCATCCAGACAAGGTGGTTAGGTTGGGTAACCTCGGAAACTCATTAAGAGATTACTTTGAATATGCCGGGGACCCCGTTGACATCAACAAGTCCATATTGGTCCTTGAGGAGGCAGTACGTCTCGCTCCCGACGGTCATGCCAATAAGCAAACTGGGTTGCACAATCTGGGGTGTTCATTATTCTGTCGCTTTGAATCCCTCGGTAATAGCGTAGACAATGACAGGGCTATTTTGATGCTAGAAGAGTCGGTGCGTCTCACGCCTGATGGCCATCACAATATACCGCACCAACTGGCCTTTCTTGGGAAAGCATTTGTGAAGCGTTTCATGCACTCTCGTGATCCTTCTCATCTCTCACCTGCTACGTCATGCCTCTCAGCGGCCAGCCTTGCTTCCACAGGCTCTATTTCAACTCGCTTTCATGCCGCTTGTGCATGGATTGTGTCTGCACGCCTACAAGGAAACTCCCAGGTGGTTCTTGATGCATGCACGGCTGCAGTAAACTTAATTCCACACTTGGCGTGGCTTGGGCTTCCACTTGCAGAACGCCATCGTGTCCTCCTCAAAGCCACTGATGTAGCACGGGATGCAGCTGCAGCTGCACTGGAAGCTCTGCAGGCTGAGAAGGCTGTCGAATGGCTTGAGCAAGGTCGCTCCGTTATTTGGAATCAGTTGATGCAGCTTCGTACTCCAGTTGACGAACTCCGTTGTAAACATCCATCTCTTGCACACGAATTCCAACGGGTATCCAGCGAGTTGGAGCATGCCGCCTCTCGCGACAATGTCACCTTGGAAAATGGCTTGATCGTTGGTGCCTCGCCACTCGAGGACAAAGTTCAGAGACACCATGACTTAGCTCTGAGACGAGAAAGACTCCTTGCCCAAATACGATCACTGCCAGGTTTTGATCGGTTCTTACTCTCAAAGACAATCAAACAGCTCGCTTCCTCGGCCTATTCAGGACCCGTTATCTACCTCAATGCCAGCAGACAACGATGTGACGCATTGATCGTCAGAGCTGAATCAGGATATGTTATTCCTGTACCCCTCCCTATCACTTACCGCGAGGGAGAACTCTTGCAGAGTATACTCCGCTTATTACTCGAGCGCAATCGCCTGGTTATTTCCCGTGATGACATTTCTGCACTCGTCCCATCCGAAGAGAATATCTCTTCACAGAAATTGCTCAGGTCATTATTGGACGATGACATTAACCGGGCTGTCAAAGTTAAACCACAGCAGATAATGGGCTATACACCCGACGACTTGTTCGGGCGAATTCTGGCGTACCTCTGGATGGACGTTGTAAAACCTGTGCTGGGGGCCCTTGGGCTTTTGGTGTGTCACTTATTGAAACTCATAGCAACCTTTGCGACTGAGCCTTGTATACTCCCAGAACCCGCCGTCCGGCGATGAGAAATTGGCTCGTATTTTCTGGTGTCCGACCGGGCCATTTGCTTTTCTACCCATACATGCGGCTGGCCTCTATGGTATAGCTGAGGCAGGCGCACAACTTTCCAATTTCGCCATTTCCTCCTACATTCCGACCCTTAGTGCGATTTCATCTTTGGATCAGAAAACTCGGAACAGGGTTTCATCCAATATTTGCCTCGTTGTTGTTCCTCAGCCTTCAACAGATGGACTGAGCCGGTTAGTGTCTGTGAGTGAAGAAATTGATTGTATTAGAACACTGTCCTCCATGTCCTCTTCCGTCACTCTCCAGGACTCTGATGGTACCATCGGGGATATCATGGAGAAAATGAAGTACGCAGACTGGGTTCATTTCGCGTGCCATGGCATACAAGATCCACACAATCCACTCGACAGTGGACTTTGCCTCGCGGATGGCCGTCGTTTGAAGCTTTCCGACATTATCCGATTGTCACGGCCTCAGGGCGGCCTTGCATTTCTCTCTGCGTGTCAGACCGCACAGGGGCACAAGGAGTTGGCAGAAGAGTCTGTCCATCTTGCAGCGGGGATGCTCCTCGCCGGTTACGGGGGTGTCATTGCGACGATGTGGGCGATAAGGGACTCTGACGGACCAAAAGTAACAAAGAGGGTGTACGAGCACCTCTTTCGAGACGGAAAGATCCCTGACAGTGTGGAGGCCGCAGAAGCACTGCATTACGCCGTCCAACGTCTGCGTGAATCCGGTGCATCTTTCAGTTCTTGGGTTCCTTTTATCCATGTCGGTAGGTAGCATTCGATTTCACTTGTATCCCATTGCTTTGGAACAGGTTAGGACTTGCTTTATGCACCGCCGTTACTTTGCTTCATATGTATTACCTGGTTTGTGGAATCAAACTCGTTTTCGCAGGAAACTGCATAGACCCTGCGTCAGTGTGACGTACAAAGTTCCTCGGCTATATTTTCAGCGTGCGATGGAAATTTGTACCCCCGGAGACATTACTGCAACAACGGACTACCACTCTCAGTTTGCACATGCTGATTACTTTTTGATATAAAAAGTCAACAAGTCGATGGAGTTCTGCATCCCATGCTGATCAGCAATGGGAAAGAGGTAATACAAGTCAAATACACCTCTTATTCTTGCTCTATCTAGACGCTGAAGCGGGCTGAACCCAATTTCCTCCGAGTCGAGTTGCACTCGGAGACTGAAATGCCGTGGAAGCAGTACCTCGCGTTCTCTCTTGGCTTGGGGGCTACTATATGGCACACTTTTTCCGTGCGTTTCGCAAACTTATTATTCGAGAAGGAACACGCTTACTAGTTTCAACGTGGGGTGTACATGACAGAAAAGGGGATTCCCAATGCAAACGTAAACACATCTCGTGATAAGAAGGGATTGTACACGAGGACGATGTCTATCGTGGGCTCGTTGCCGTTGGAACCCTCAGCAACCCAGTCGGTCGTTTTGAATGTGACGTTGCTTGGAGAGACGCCTGATCAGCGTTGACTAGTGGCATCACAATAGTCACAGAAGACTATGGCTACTACGCTCAGATACTTGCCTGCTCTGAGACGTACACATTTACTGGTAGTGCCGTGGACCTCGACTTGAAGCTGGATGGTTTGAATACATGATATACTCATATAGTAGTACATACCTGCTAGCGGCCGCGTCCCGGGGATTGAAGTTGAACGTTCAAGGTATGTCGACAAGTGTTTAGTGGCACGGATGAGCATGTCATCCGAGATCTCGACTCGGATAGGGCCAGTCTAGCCTATGCCGGTCACTAAAACAACCAGGGATCGGACTTTCGTTCCATTTCCCATTAAGCGTGTGCATTTCATTCCGTAGAATACCCGCCAGCCCACCGCCCATGACCCTACATAGGCTACATTGCTGTAGAAACCCTCCTGGAGCCCAAACTAATTCTTCGCCAATTTTTGACCTCTTCTCTTCTCTTCTACCGAGATTCGTACTCATAGTATGACCGAAGGCAATCCATCTTTTGTCACAGCTTCCGCCGCCCAACTGCCACAGGATAGAAAAAGATCCGACGACAGCTCAGAATTTTACTCGTCATATGCAAACAAACGCGAGCAAGTCTTCATAACCTGTATGTGGTAGCATATGCCTGAGTTGGGAACGCAATCACACATCCTGTACAGATATCTGCGCCACAGGTATCCTGTCTGGCCTCCGTCACATGCCGGCGGGCTGCTATGTCGCTGTGCAGATCAATGGGCAGACTAGGAGAACTTCAAGTAAACCCATAGTTGTTGGTAAGGACGAGGTGGAATGGCACGAGGATATCCTTGTGTGAGTGACTGCTGTCCCGTTTTTGCTACTTTTTTGGACATGACCTCGAACGGCAAGGCCATCGGAACGATCGTGTACTATTACTTTCGAATTCTACGTATCTTTCGAGCTTGGAACAAGACATGGAAACGAAGTGCTACTCAATCAATTCAAGACTACCCTGGCAGATATGCTCGATCACAAGGAAGAGCTCCAGCGTAAGTTGCTCCGCTGCTGTACAGCCTACTCGTGACACTTTGTTGTAGTTATTGGGTCCTCGGATCAAAATGTATTGTCGTTGTGTTCGTCACTTAAAGTCATCACTGAACATCGGACTGGCGACGTATATTGTTCCGCGACCAAACCTAGTGTAGGCGCCCCATTAATCTCATAATATGACATGTCCTCACAGTCACGATAGCTACCAGAGTCAGATGCGAAGCACGAACAACTCTCTGATACTGGACACAATGCTCTCCTGCGTTATCGCCAGCTCCAGAACCAGAGGGATCTCAATGAAGCCATCACGTGTTTCCAGCATGTCCGGGATATGTGCTCCCCCGGCCACCCCAATCACGCTGCTGTGCTATTCAATTTAGCTACTGCAAAGTTCATCCACTGTCAAGATAATAATCGTTGCAATGACCTGGACGCGGCACTCATACTGTATCAGGATGCTCTTCAGCTTCGCAGCAGTAGTTACCCTGATCATTGTGTAACAGCACTCGATCTTTGCTTCGCTCTTCTGGCCCATTTAACAAGACGAGGTGGCAAAGCGGACGGACCGGAAGCCAAGGGTATATGCTCCAGAGTGGTAGAGGGTTATGCCTACCGCGCAGCATGGCTTGCGCTCCAGATGGCTGGGATCACTGTGTCGACCAAGGCTGTGGAATTTGGGATCTCTCAGGCAGGAAGCGCGAACCCTAATGATGAGGGTCTAATACGGAAAGCACGGTCTATGTTACTGGAGTTGTCAGGTCGGGATCAGGCCCGGCCTGCAGTACTAGCTGGTCTTGGAAGCTTATTGTGCCGTCGGTTCGAGAGAGAAGGCAAGCTCGTTGACATCCACGAGGCAATTTTGATGTTAGACAACGCGGTGCAGCTCACTCTCAATGACCATCCTCAAAGGCCAGGCCAGCTGAACACTCTAGGGGATGCATTGATTCGTCGCTATAAGTGCCTCGGTGACCTCGGTGATCTTGATAGGTCCATCCCAATATTCGAGGAGGCAGTGCATCTGACTTCCGAGAGCCATCCCAACAAGCCGGCTCGGCTCAGCAACCTTGGTGGTTCATTGTTTCGTCGTTTTAAACGCCTCGGTCACATTGCAGATGTCAACCAGTCTATTTTGACCTTTCAAGAGGCTGTACGTCTCACTCCAAACGATTATTCAAACAAGTCGGTTCTACTCAGCTATCTCGGGGATGCATTATTTCGTCGCTTTGAGCGACTCGGCAATCTCGCAGACGTCAACGAGTCCATTTCGGTGCTTAAGGAAGCAGTGTCTCTCACCCCTAATGGACACGCAGACAAACAGATTCGATTGAACAACCTTGGGTCCTCACTACTTTCTCGCTTTCAACACCTAGGTAACCTCGTGGACCTCAACGAGTCCGTCTCGATGTTTGGGGAGGCGGTGTGTCTCACATCTAGTGATCATCCCGACAAGGCAATTCGACTCAGCAATTTCGGTTTATCGTTATCCCGTCGCTTTGAACGCCTTGGTGACCTCGCTGACATCAACAAATCTATTTCGATACAAGAGGAGGCAGTGCGTCCTACCCCCAATGGTCATCCAGGCAAGCTAGCTTCGTTGACCAATCTTGGGTGTTCACTGTTGCGTCGCTTTGAGCGTCTTGGTAACCTTGCAGACATCGACATGTCCATTTCGATGCAAGAGGAAGTAATACATCTCACTCCCAATGATCATCCTGACATGGCGACTCGGCTTAGCGATCTTGGGTCCTCGTTGTCTCGTCGCTTTGAGCGCCTCGGCCACCTCGCGGACATCAACAAGTCCATTTTGATGCAAGAAGAGGCAGTACGTCTCACTCTCGGTGATCATCCATATAAGCTAGCCCGACTAAACAACCTGGGAAACTCGCTATTCCTTCGCTTTGAACGTTTCGGTGATCTCGCAGACATTAATAGGTCCATTTTGATGCAAGAGGAGGCAGTGAATTCGACACCCGACAGCCATTCTGACAAGCCATCTTGGTTGAACAACCTTGGGTCTTCATTACGTCGTCGCTTTGTACGCCTCGGTGACCTCGTGGACATTAATAAATCAATTTCAATGTTCGAGGGAGCAGTTCGTCTCACACCCAATGGCCACCCCAACAAGGCTGCTCGATTGGACAACCTTGGGTCCTCGTTATCTCGCCGCTTTGAGCATCTCGGTGATCTCTCGGACATCAACAGGTGCATTTCGGTGCAAGACAAAGCAGGGCTCCTTATTCCCGATGATGATGCCAGCAAACCAGCTCAGTTGAGTAGTCTCGGGCAGTCACTGTTGATGCGCTTTCGGCACACCGGTGATCTCGTGGACATTAATAAATCCGTTTTGGTGTCCGAGCGGGCAGTGCTTCTCACTCCCAATGACCATCCCGAAAAGATAGACTTGTTGAACAATCTCGGGAAGTCATTGTTGATTCGCTTCGAGCATGTTTGGGAGCTCCCAGACGTCCACAAATCTATTTTGATGTCTCGGGAGGCGGTACATCTTGTTCCTAGTGGTCATCCTGACCAACCTGTTTTACTCAGCAGCCTCGGACTATCATTGTCTCGTCGCTTTGAGCGCCTCCGTGACCTCATAGACATCAATGAATCCATTTCTATGCAGGAGGCAGCAGTGCGTCTCACTCCGAATGACCATCCGTATAAGCCATCTTGGTTGAACAATCTCGGGCTATCATTGCTTCGTCGCTTTGAGTACCTTGGCGACATCGCGGACATCGACCAGTCCATTTTAATGAAAGAGGAGGCATTGGATTTGACACCCAGTGGCCACCCTGACAGACCTACGCGACTGAACAACCTTGGAAACTCGCTGATGCTTCGCTTTGAGCGTCTCGGTGATTCGATGGACATCAACAAGTCCATACAAGTGTTTGAGGAGGCCGTACATCTCACTCCTAACGGTCATCCCAACAAGCCATCTTGGTTGAACAATCTCGGGAATGCATCCATGTCACGTTTTCAGTGCTATCATGATTCTCGTGACCTCTCTGCCGCAATTCTACACTTTTCAGCAGGTAGTCATGCCTCTGTAGGTCCTTCTTCCATGCGCTTTCAGGCGGCTCGTGGCTGGATTTCATCCGCACACTTGGAAGGCAGTGTCAAGACTATTATTGATGCATATTCCACAGCCATCGACCTTCTTCCACAGCTAGCATGGGTTGGACTTCCACTTGGAGAGAGGCATCATGTACTTCTTCAAGCTGCTAACGTGGCAAGAGATGCAGCTGCAGCTGCACTCAAAGCTAGCTGTCCTGAAAAGGCTATTGAGTGGCTTGAGCAAGAACGTTCCATTGTTTGGAGTCAGCTTTTGCAACTCCGTACTCCAGCTGATGAACTTGGTATCAAACATCCAGACCTTGCTCATCAATTTCGGCAGATTTCCCACGCACTGGAACAAGCCAGATCTCACCATAGCACCCCATTAACAAGTGACTTGATAGTCAACACTTAATCACTTGAAGATGAAGTCCAGAGGCATCATGACTTGACCCTTAAAAGAGAAAAACTCCTTGTTGAGATAAGATCCCTGCCAGGTTTTGACCAGTTCTTACTTCCAAAGGTAGTCAAACAACTTGCTGCCTTGGCTACTTCTGGGCCAGTTGTCTACCTCAATGCAAGCAAACTACAATGTGATGCATTGATTGTCAAGGCAGGGCTGGAAAATGTGATTCATGTCCCTCTTCCTGGAATTAGTTTTTCAGAGATGGAACACTTGCAGGGCTTGCTTCATTCACTACTCAAGAACAAGTGGCTCATTATTTCTCGTGATGACATAGTATCCACACTCATATCCCCTGAGGAGAGTACTGCCTGCTTGCATGATTTGTTGGTGGAAGATAGTGAAAGTGATAGCAGAGAGGGTGTAGTCAAATCTCAACAAAATAATGGACATGGACATGATAATGTGTTCAAGCTGATTTTGAGATATCTTTGGAATAAAGTGGTTAATCCAGTTCTGCAGGTTCTTGGTTTTTCTGTATGTTATCCATCCATGACTCATGCTTTGTGCTTTCTAACTGGGGTTCCAGACTACATATGCAAGTGTTGACAAGATGCCCCATGTCTATTGGTGTCCAACAGGACCTTTCGCTTTCATGCCCATACATGCTGCTGGCCTCTATGGTACAGTTCAGCCAGGCGGAAAGCTTTCAGAGTTTGCTATATCATCCTATATACCCACTCTTAGTGCTCTCACATCATCTACTCACCAAGGTCTACATGGTCCTTCATCCAGCATTCACCTTGTTGCTGTCCCCCAGCCCCTAACAGATGGGCTAACAAAGCTAGCATTTGTAAAGAACGAGATGGATCATATCCAAGCATTATCTGAAAAATTTCCTTTTGTCACTCTCGAGAATACTGATGGCACTGCCAAGGATGTGATGAAGAAGATGAAAAACTCCAACTGGGTGCATTTTGCATGTCACGGCATCCAGGACCCCAAAGATCCACTCCACAGTGGACTCTGCCTTGCAGATCACTGCCGTTTGAAACTCTCTGACATCATCCAGTTGTCGTGCCCTCCAGGGGGTCTAGCATTTCTCTCTGCCTGTCAGACCGCACAGGGGGATGCGAAGCTGGTGGAAGAATCGGTGCATCTTGCTGCTGGGATGCTTCTCGCGGGTTATGGTAGTGTCATCGCCACGATGTGGTCCATAAGGGACCCTGATGCGCCCGACGTGACCAAAGATGTATATGGGTATCTCTTTCGGGATGGCAAGGTCCCCGATAGCACAGAGGCTGCCAAAGCACTGCATCTTGCTGTCCAGCACCTTCGTGAAACGGGTGCATCTTTCACCTCTTGGGTTCCATGGATCCATGTCGGTAGGTGACGTCGCCTAGTTCTATAGCACCTTCTTTCATGTCACTCTTTACACATACAAATTTGATGATTGGATGGCGGGCGTCTCTACAGAGATCACCGTTCAGCGCGGATGCCACGGCGGTACGGTGTGCCGTGACGGTCGTGTTGGAGCATTTCGGCGGATCTAGTTGTGCATGCCGGTTGATCTGTCAAGAGCCCCACACAACGTTCGTGGCAAAGCGACCATCAGCCGTGGATGTCCAACGTGTGACGAGAACATGATCCTTTGACAAGCCGGGACAGCCTGTTGATAGGTTTTGCATCCACTGGCATCTCTCTAGACTCTCGCCATGGCGCGCTGTTGTCGGGTATTGTGATCAGCTAACTCGTGCCATATCACTCGAGGTCGACAATTCCTACGGGCGGACGTGGGCCGTACTCCCTGCTGCAGACAACCTGCTTACCGATTTTGCCCACGAGTGGAATGCCGGACATGGTTCATCCAAAAGGAGAAGGGCCTTGTCGGCGAAACACTTGGTCCGACTGTTTACAGTGGTGTCATGAACGCTGGATCCGGCTTCACCTGTGCACAATGCCATGGGGGTGGTTGATTCAGCACCGGTCCGGCGTGACGTTGGGGTGTGTCGAGTTGACAGAGATGACGTGGACAAGGTTGGTAGAATGGAAGCGGTCAGCAGCAAGAGAACCAGATGTCAAGATCCGGGACACCGACTTGGTCCACAGCGTAATTTCTGTCTAGATCCGAATGATGACCGCCAAGAGGACGATGTTATGGAGCCTCGTCCGATGACGACGGGGGCGTAACCACCCAAGTCAGACTGAAACATAAATTCACATTCTGGCACACGTGATTACTCTTTAACATAGAGGTCGATGGGCCTCTGGAACCCTGCATGTCACGCCGATCGGCGCGAGAAGCAAATCACGATGGAAGCCAAACGTACCTCCTTCTCCGGGGGTGCCCAGATGCTGAGGCGGCGCGAACCCGATCTCCCGAAGCAGAGCAGGGAAATCTTGCGGGCGCAATAGAAGGTGTCTTGCATTCTCTCTCAACGTGGGGTCCGTGCGGCGGGCTTTCCCATAGGACTCCCAGGGCTGTGGCTCCAGGACAAATGCGCCGCCCGATTTCAACACGCTGTGCACGCGGCGGAAAAACGCGGTAACCCCATTATCGCCACCATTGAGATGGATCCATTTCGTGATGGAAAAGCTGCAGCGCTCATCAACAATACGGGGCTGCATCTCGAGAAAGGGGGTCATACGCGATCACGACGTCGTAGGTGGGTTCGTCGTTGGAGGGGTCCTCGGCGGTCCAGTCGGCCGTTTTGAAGGCGACGTTGTGTGGAAAGGCGTCTGGGCGTTGGGCTGGGGCGTCGATGCTCGGGATGGGAAGCGGGCCGTGAGATTGCTCGCAGGACGCTGGGAAGTAGTCAGGGGCGTCCTCGTCTGCCTCTTGGCCGAGACGTATGCGTTTGGCGGATGGCGGTGATACCGGAGATTGGAGGCTCCAGAGGGAGCGGCGTCGCTTCCACGCGGCACGAACGAGGGTGTCGTCGATGTCGATGCCGAGCACGCGTCTTGCGCCCCATGCATGCGCTGGCCGCGGGGGTGAGCGGTGCGGCTCCGGGGTGCGCAAGACCTACCGATTTCGCAAGAGACCCAGCCTTCGTTGGAGCCGAGGTCCAAAACGGACTTGCCGGTGAAAAAGGAGGGCGGCAAGAGGGCCAGACGGGGGTCTCGAAGGAATGGACGTTTGGTGTAGTACCTAGACTCTGTCAGAAAGCGAACGAGTGAAAATGAGGGGGTGTACCCGTGATAATTGCCGTGCAGGGGGGGCATGAGGCCGTGGGTTCTGTTTGTTATATCTAGACGCCTCAGACAGACAAGACAAGGATCACAATGGCGGGCACCCGGTCGAAACGTAACGCGACAAAGAAAAACAAAAACAAGGTGGTGGAGGTAAGCTCGCCCGGGATCGCTGGTGCACTGCCCGCCGCGCTGCAGCCGCGGACCCTGGGCAGCCTCGACGAGCTTACCTCCACCACCTTGTTTTTGTTTTTCTTTGTCGCGTTACGTTTCG
>JBBPKE010000490.1:0-11593 GCA_038089095.1 Tylopilus orsonianus | reverse complement strand
GCACCCTTTTGCGAAGTGATTCGGATATGGACTTGGCCCTCCTTGAGGACCTTGAAGGGATCGCACACACCATATAAGAGGCGTGACTTATGGATGATCATTCTGGCCCTAGGTTTCTCGTTCTTCAGGAATTGTGATACCTCCCCCATCTGCGCTTTTCGGACTTGAGCGCTGACAGTGGGGTCGTCCAGGCCATTTAGGAGTATGCGTTCCGCAAGGTCATATTGTTCAAGGCAAGAGACGAAATCGATCGCTTTTGTCACGTCCAAAGATGCTCCCTCGATCCACCGAAAGTATGCTTCTTGTTTTTCCACTAACTTTTCGTTGGTAACACCGAGACTCGAGAGAAGCACAATGATATCGTTGTTCAATCGCCCAAAAGCATACGGTTTCGAATACCCCACCACGGAGAATGAATGGTCCTGGGTCGTCGTAAATTTTTTCATGCTTTTCCGGAACTTGGCAAGGTACTTCTTCTCTTTGTCCATCTCTGGATGCATCATAAGCACGCCCTTGTACCCCAAGTAACTAGAATTAATAGAATCAATAATCTTCCGAGGAGCACTAGAAGAATGTACCGGATTTGGAGGACACATGGAACATAACGCTGATTGCGAAATATAATTCGTTTCGCCTTGCTCACTTGAATAGCCCAATGTTTTGCCATGAGCCCACACCCATCAGAAAACACGGTGTCCGCATTCTCAATGTCGTCAATGTCAGCTGTCCATTTTGGATCTAGCTGGATATCGAGCTCTGCAGCAGAGAACAGGAGACCAATACGTTTAGCTCCTGAACGGAGGTGGTCAAACATGGGGATAGCCTGGGGTGATGAGAAATTACGTTTCGCCGCACTCATTATTCTCCCAAAGTCACCTAATACGTAGATTCTGTTATCGAGCTCAGCATCACTGTTTGCTTCACGCATGAAGCATGTCCGGCTCCGCTGTCGAGATATTGAGGATCCACAGTGAACCATGTGGACCATCTACTCACTAGCTGACTGTTACTGTGATGATAAAATCGATACTGAACACCATTGATGAACACACCGGCTTTCAACATTCGACTGATGTAGTCAGCAGTGACTCGCAGACCACCCTCTGGAAATCGCAATTTTTCAAAGGAGACGAGAAGGAACTTCATTGGATCATCACTTCGGAGGATGCGATTACTCGGAAACTGAGCAATTTCAAGAGTAATCGCGTCTGCAGTGAGCTTGATAAATTTGCCATAAATATTCTTTTCGTTTCGCCTCCTGGGTAAGGCAAGATGACCGTTTGGGACAGTGAAGCGCCAAGCGTCCTGGTCTTGAAGGGGATTTTGAAGTAAGATGTGCATGGTCTGAACGTGAAAACGTGGGTCCGAGATCGATAGGTAGAGACAAAACTCGACGAGTTTTTGAATGCTCTAGACACGGCCTGTATAGCGTATTTAGGAAGGCCCAAGCCTTCAAATGCCCACCAGCATTCCCACCTGCCAAGAACACACCTCATACTTTTGTCCGACATGATCGAGAATCAGCAGCCTGTCACCGAGTTGTACGTCATTGGGCCATCCTCCACTGGAAAGACGACGCTCTGTGATGCAGTTGCGCTGTCCCTGAAACTACACTCGTGGTGCTACATCACCGAAGTCGCGCGTCAAATCATGAAAAGGCAAGGATTTACACGAGAAGACGTGGGCAAAATAGAGATGCAAAATGCCATTATGTTGGCACAGCTGGAAAAAGAGGCGGAGGTCTGCAAGAGGGCAAAAGACACAGGAGAGCCCTTGGTTCTCAGCGATAGGTCGGGCATAGACCCAATTGTCTACGCAGTCTTGACTGCAAAGGATGAGCATCAAGCACGACAGAAAAAAAATCTCCTGGTTGAACATCCTACCTTCCAGAGCGCACTAAAGCGATACCGAAGAGCCAAGTTCCTTCTTCTTCGACCGATACCGGAATGGCGCGTCGATGACGGGGTGCGCAGCTTGGAACAACATGCACGTACATTTCAGATCTATCTCGCAGTTCTCGCAGAGCTCGGGATCCCGTACTATGAAATTGGGGAGGAGATAAAGGACTTGTCGGAGCGGGTGAATTGGGTCAAGCAAAGGGTCCTAACGAGCCCGATTCATTCTAGCCTTTGAATGCGGCAGGGCTGGCAGTCGCCGCAGATCTGCGTAGGCCATTTGCCTGCTTACCCGGCGAACTTTAATTTTTGACAATGATTTGTAGGGAAGATTACAAGTATCGTTCGACGCGCAAGCGGCCTAACGTGATGAATGTAATGTTCATGTACAGTGGAAAAGGTCATAATGCACAACTTTTGAGGTCAAAATCTTTTCATGCGCAGCGAGGGACATGTCGCAAGTGAAATTTTCAGTGCAAACTAGGTTTTGCGGTCCCAAATGTATTGCATTATGGCCTTCTCGACTGTGACAACTCTAGAAACATACCTGGCGCGGCATGCTAGTAGGTTAACGAGTCGCGCATATACAAACAGAGTCTGAATAGTCCAACTTTCAGTGGAAGACCGGCTTCTCAAGTCCATCAGCCCGAGTTACGGATGTCTGAGTGCGGTAACCGTCAGTGGTCAGTTGTTGCGTCGGTTGAGACTCAGACTCCGACCGTCCGCTCGCAATTCAACAACACCCTGAGCCCCCACGAATCATATAGAAAACTAGGTTCTGGTCGTCCGGTTGTCTTCCACATTTGCTTATTCATATTCCGGTTCGGATTACAATGGCAAAACAAGTTCAATACTAGCCGGCGAACATCAGGAGACCTCCCGACGTGAGCAGAGGCATACACACGATGCCACGAATATCTTTGACATACCAAAACTGAATTCCACATTCCAAACCGCTCCGCACCACCGACGTCATCACCCACACGCCACACATATATAAACGACGTCGTTCATGTAGATTCCCCATCGTCCCTTGTTTTTCTCCCCTCTCATACCCGTTCTGTTGTCACAGCGTCTGGACGGCCGACAGTGTTCCGCCTGTAAGGGCGGCTTTCATATACAGTACACTTGCTCACAGTGCATGAGGTGATATTGCATAATGCATAGGCTTTTCAGTGAACAGACGGGCGCTCGTGTGTCATTCCCCGCCAAAATCCCTGCTAATAACGAAACAAGTCCAAGTTATGAAGAAGGGGTGTAGGAGATGTAAGATCACGGAAAGGCTATAACACAATCAATGTAGATACGTACTAATCTCAGAGATATCAAATACAACGCGTAGTACAGTCGTGACAATCATAGTTAATTACTAATTGGCGACCATGGTCACTGGCCGAAATTCAAAAAACTCAAGTTACTGGCAAGCTTTACTGTTTAAATTCTCCATAAAACCATTGTAACCCGCCTCTGCATCACCGTAAAGCGATCGAAGCAAGCTTCTCTCTCGTTCATCATATCCAGGCAGACTCCAGTCTGGGTCTTCAAAGTGAAGTGCCTCCCTCTTGTGGAGTCGCCGCAGAATTGTTTCCTTCCACTTTCTCCACACTTTGGTATCGTTAGGCAGGTATGCCTCAAGGATCTTGCTCGGATCCTCGGGGGAGAGAACACAGAGTGCAAACACGACAGCAGCGGTGCGCGTAGTCAATATATATTTTTTCATAAATGGTTTCCTGAGCACTTCGTCGAATAGGATATGTTGTTGAATCTTTTCTTTGTCAAACGCGGAGAGACACGAGTTGTAAACCCAAGACACAGCAAGGGAGGAAATGAACATGATTTGGCCGAATAGCGATCCTTGGGGAATGAGGAAGAGCTGTGCGATGAATTGAACGGTAAGGAGGATAGAGCAATATCCGATATATTCTTCATGAAATGGGCTGGGAAATTCCAGTGAAAAATTTCCAAGAGTGACCGAGTTGACAGCACCCTCATCTCCCTGTAATAACACGAACTCTTTTCCAGAACCAAGGATACCGTCACCGGGCGGAGATCCGGCTGCAGGGATATGATGAGTAAACCGTAGGGATCCTGAGCCAATAACGAGGCAGGATATGCCGTTACTAAGTATACCCCATAGGATCAGGGAGAACGAAAACCAATCCTGGTAGGCACTGCTAGCAAAGCAAGCGGCCAAACTGACAGTGATGGGGATAACAGCGAAGAAGGGAGAGTAAGCATATATGCGTTCTGGAACTACCATCTTGGGAGGGACCGTGTGGAGCTTGACAATTGTGACTCCAACGCTTGCCCCGTCCCTTCCTTGAATTCGGGCCCCTTCAGCAGAGGTGCATTGCTTCATGAGAACCGAGGCCAAATGGCCAGTACTCTCCATGATGGTACCAGAGCTGACTGCTTGGAATCTTGGTCCTTGCCAGCCATCAAACTCGAATAGTTGAGCAGGGTCAGTCCGAACACCAGGGAAGAGGCCCTTGAAGATCGTTGACTTGGCGATAAGACCATACTGCTTGGCGATCTGATACGATCCCGGAGTATTGTACCATCCCAACCAGCGCCGACCTCTGTATATGTGAACGGTGGCCATGGCAGAGATAGCCTCGTCCCCACCAAAGAAGCCTGATACACCAGACGTGTCCAGTGTGAAATGAGACTTGTCGAGCGGAGTTGACCATTTGATCATATCAGATCGTCGATTGAGCATGGTAGAGAGGCTGGGAAGATACATAACGGAGACACGCTCGAGGGCCCGAGCGCACTGGAAGGCGGCGGCACTAGAATGGGATTTATATGGCTGAACACAGGAAGCCAATGACAATGTCAACATAGCGACATAAACCAAAGAAAGGACGCACTCGCTAGGAGTCCAAGCGCGGTATGTTAAATGGATGCCATTATCCTGCACACTTTGGGAGGTACGGGGTAAATGAGCCGAAGGGTGTGCTAAGCTGTATCAGGCGCCAAACATTTATGCGTCATTGCTGCGGACATACCACTGCACCACACTGACTTCCTACCTTGACTACAACATCTGCCAGTGCAATTATCCGAGCCCACACCTGAACATCCTGGATGGAATGGAAGGGAGCTTACAGGACACCGAGTTTTCTGAGAGTGAATCATTCTTTCCGTAGTACGGTATAGTGGAATTTGAATCATGCAATGGTGCATTTAACAGCTGCGAACGACAGACCATTATCCGAGGACATTTGGGCAAGTCTCCATGGTGCACGCACAGCTTGACTGGGCCTGCCGTCATACCACCGAGGAACCAGGTACCAGCATCCACTTGGACCTATTACTACATTTCCACGGCAAGCAACTTTTCCGGAGTCCATATAATCGCATCTGCGAAGAGGCTTTTAGATTCTAGCCAGAGTCATCTTCAGTTTCCTAACCCCATCTTTGAGTATCTCCGTTGGGCTATGATCAGTGAAAATAGGGGACTCACAGGTAGTGCGGTTAACCCATGAACGCCGAATCAGCAGGATCATGCAGAAAATTCCAACGCACCGCTCAAGCTGGTTTTCGCAAATTTGGTGTGCTTTCCCCCTAATTTGCTGGTGGTCTGGTGACACTATGGCCCCTGTTCACAGCACACGGTCGCTGCCCAGGTTGTATGTACATTGAAGGTCCGAAGGATGCCCACCTCAAACGCCTGAGGGACTCCCAACACAAGCATGCGGCAGGCGTGAGGTGCGTGTGTGATTCCGATGCATGAGGAGCGTCTCTGCCATCCGCCGACAGGTATTTCACGACGTGAATTCGGTCTAGAGAAGCAACGGCTGTAGTGCAGACGGTCCCAGCCAAGTCACTTGAGCGCCATATCCATTCAGACGTGCGCGACTCGGTGTAGATATTTAGAACTAGAGACTTTATGTCAGAGGGAGTTCAATGAACCTTGCCGTGAAACATGTGATTTCTTCTTGCTGCAACTGAGGCTTCATGGGAAGAGTGGTGCGTTCCCCTCTCCCTACAGGATCAGTCTTGGCGGGCTGCGTGGCCAGGACTCCCAGCTCGGGTGTTAAACGTTTAAACTTGGACAATGGGGTTTTAAATAGAATTATCCAGTGTCTATTTTCTAGGCTCTTGGAAAAACCAGTTGTAAGGATGTAACGGAAGCCCAAGTCGTCACCGAAAACGTGCTGTATACGATATAAGGAACGAATATATCAATCTCGGGCCGATGTGGACATGATTTGAGTAGTGAAATATTAGTAAAGGTTCAAGCTGACTTTGCACAACAACAGTAGTACGGATCAGTAACTGTAGCATTCCGAGTCAAGCTCCAAGTGTTCAAGTTACTTGTCGCCCTTTCTGCTTTCTAAATAACCATCATAGGCTGCCTGCGCATCACCGTAAAGTGAGCGAAGAAGCGTCTTCTCGTCTTCGGTATACCCTTTCAGATTCCAGTCTGCCTCTGTAAAGCGAAGCTCTTCCCCCAAGCGGAATCGCTGCTCGACCGTCTCCTTCCACTTGTTCCAAACTTTGGTGTCGTTAGGTAGGTATGCGTCCAGGATTTTCCTCGGATTCTCGGGGGAAAGGATGCAGAGCATCAGGACGAGTGCGGAAGATCGTGTAGTCATAAAATATTTTGTTAAAGATGGCTTCTTAAGGACTTCGTCTAGGAGGATGTGCTGTTGGATCTTCTCCTTGTCAAACGCGGCGAGGCATGAATTGTAAGCCCAAGAGACCGCAAGTGATGAGATAAACATAATTTGACCGAATAACGACCCCTGGGGAATAAGGAAGAGTTGGGCGATAAATTGGATAGTAAGAAGGATGGAACAATATCCAATGTATTCATTATAGTGTCGGCTGGGAAATTCGAGTGAAAACTTGCCAAGTGTAATTGAGTTTACAGCACCCTCCTCTCCTTGCAACACTACAAACTCCTGTCCGGAACCAAGAATACCGTCACCACGTGGACATCCCAGAGATGGGATGTGATGGGTGAAGCGCAGGATTCCGGAGCCAATGACAAGGCAGGAGATGCCATTGGAAAGTATACCCCAAAGGATCAGAGAGAACGAAAACCAATCCTGGTAGGCACTGCTAGCAAAGCAAGCGGCCAAACTGGCAGTGATGGGGATAACAGCGAAGGAGGGAGAGTAGGTATAGATGCGTTCTGGATCTACCACCTTGGGGGGGACCGTATTGAGCTTGACGACCGTAACTCCAAAGCCTGCCCCATCCCTTCCCTCAATCCGTATTCCCTTGTCGATAGATGTGCATTCCTTCATGAGAACCGAGGCCAAATGGCCAGTACTCTCCATAATGGTACCAGAGGCTACCCCCCGGAATTTTGGTCCTTCCCAGCCATCAAACTCGAATAGCCTAGTAGGGTCAGTGCGGACACCAGGGAAGAAGCCCTTGAAGATCGTTGACTTGGCGATAAGACCATACTGCTTGGCGATCTGATACGATCCCGGAGTATTGTACCATCCCAACCAGCGCCGACCTCTGTAAATGTGGACGGTAGCCATGGCAGAGATTGCCTCATCCCCACCAAAGAAGCCTGATACGCCAGATGTGTCCAGTGTGAAACGTGACTTGTCGAGTGGAATCGACGATCTGATCATATCAGATCGTCGATCGAGCATGGTAGAGAGGTTGGGGAGATACATGACGGAGACGCGCTCAGAGGCTAGTCAGCGAGAAGCTACACCTGGACAAAGTACAGGACGAACCAGCGCATAGCAAGTCGCAACGGCTAAAATCCTCTGCTAACCGGGAGGCGCAGTAACACGCGGTTAAACATGTGGCATCATGTTCCCTATCTTGGCAAAGAAAACTGATGAGAAGGTCAAGAGAATTAAAAACCTTTTCAAGCCATGCTGGACGGCGTCAAAAAAGACACGCACCGTGGCCCTGAATAATAAGCGCTTAGCAAAAAAAACCACTTACGAGAAGTTCTGAAAAGACTGCCAGTGGCTCAATTCCATCACCGCACAGTGACCGATGGACATCGATCGGTTCATCCATTACAGCCTCACTATTACTTCTGGAGGGAGGTATCCTACAGGGGCCGCAAATAGAGCAGAATGACCTAGGCACACAACGGGGATCGCTCTATACCTCGTCCGTCGACCTGGTCAGATTGACCAATTGACCCGTATGCCACGGGGACGTGGAGCACATAGTAGCTACTACCAATGGCGAGTACCGCATTGATCTTGGTCATTAGGTAAGTGCTCACCAGGTCCTACTATGGACTTGATTTAAACTAGTAGCAGCCTGCTTCTCGGCTTCTGTGTTCAAGTCTCTGTGAGCTCAGGCCCGCCCGGCAATTCAGTAAGATTGCGCAACTGGTGCTGGCACTATACCGGCGTAATGCTATCTTGGGGTGGTGATCTTAGATCGAAATGCTGATCTTTGCACAGCCAACTTGCTACCGCAGGAGACCTGCTGGAACAAGTTACCTAGCTTAGGTTTCATACGCTCCGCGGCATTGAACATCAACTGACACTGAGTGGTCTGGCGGAACAACTGACGGCGTGGTAGGCCCAATTTGGAATCTTGCCCCACAAGTTGACAGCAGAGTAAGTCACAAAGCACTAGCAACATCGAGGCCTTGAGGGTCCGATGGCGTTCACAGTCGTATGGTACGTCGTACACTGGCATAGGGCCGGCCTTGTATTTACATCTGATATAGCTAGGGTATCTGACAATATCCAAACTCCGAGGCCTCTTAAAGACCCTCATAGAGCTTCACTTTACCCGCTCCACCGCGCGCAATAGACCCTTTTCCACTCCTCAGCCCCCTCCGTTCCTTGTCCACTTTCCTCCAACGTGCGACGGTGATTCGGTAGCATGCCGGCAACCACTCGTCGACAGTCTGCTCCGCTCCGTAGCGTCCCTCGAGTCCCACGCTCCTGACATTCTCAAGCCCGAGCACCATCAATGCGAGCGCCCGCGAGCATAACCACGCATGAACCATCCCCTCGCTGGTGTAACCCGCTGAAACCCACTCCCCAGGGTCTCCCATTCTCGTCCGCTTGCTCTTCTCCCGCACTGTCCCCCCAGGCGTGGGCGATCGTCGGCCAGAGATGACGCTTGGGACTCGGCCCACCCAAGGGAACTCATCGACTGAGACGCTCATCACGCCACTCCATAGAGCCTTCACCCTTCCATCAGCCCACGGTCCTCCAAACCGTCCAGGAACATCCGCGTGACCATCATTACCCATCTGAGATTCCGCGGCAGGGGTCCCCTCGGTTCCCCAATTGACAGCTCCAAAATAGATGGGAAGCGCCCCTGATACATGTGCCGCACTGTGGACATCATACATACCTGTCGACGTCGGCCTACCTGCCCCGACCCTATTAGGAGCATAGACATCAGGAGACGCTTCGTTGCCTCCACCAAACATAAGTTCGTGCTCTCCGTTCGGGAGCTGCGTCAGGTAGTCAAAGTCCTTCCGTTTGGGGCTATCATAAAAGACGTAGGAATGGCTCCCGTGACCCTTTCCTGTGCCACTCGCTTGAAACCGCAGAGCCTTTCCGGGCCGTTGAGCGCTCATCGTCTCTCGGATCCTGTATACAAGATCTTCAAGGCCCGGCAGAAGCGTGCTAACGTACGCATTCGTAAGATGAACGACATGAGAGGCCGTCAATTGTCCGCGAGGTGTTGTCAAGGAATAAATCGGATTTGCAGACGAGGGTTCGGCGATGGACGTGCATGGTGTCCGCGTGAAAAGCTGGAAGCTGTGCATTGTTTGGCTTCAGTGAGCCGGGCTCACTGCTGAGGCGTTTACAAGTGACACTCACTATTTGGGATATTCCTCCAGCAGGCGCGAAAGCACTCCAGTGACAAAACGGTAGGGATGTACCGCGCCCGCGCGCGTGGTAATGCACCCCACAGCCAACGGCGAAAGGCTGTATCTCTAGCAACACCACCGCTCAAAACGGGCACAGGCCTCGATACACGAGTCAAACACGCACCCTACGAGCGTCCTCCCCTTCCCAAACGCGATACGGGCTGGCTTCTATCGGCATATCCGCCTTGTAGATACGCAGCTTTCGCTTTGCTTCCGCGAACACCGCTTCGTCAAAGAAGACGTCTACAGTGTGTACTTGCCGGCAGCCGGCATCCTCTGCCTCTGCCTCTCCGACTTCTATGAGCACCTCTAGGTGCGCGAGTCGGAAACGTATGATCTGCTGTGCCACATCCTTGCCAAGACTGCGTTTCAAGTCTTCATAGTCGTGGTACAGGGGTGGGTTGATGTGCCCTCCGTTCCTGGTGGAATGTCACATTTCACTCGCGAGTCCGATTGCGCAGCTAGTACCCTGACCCACCTGCCGGTTGCCCCAGAACATGTTTCCTGTGCCTCTAGCATGACGACGCTCAGCGGGTCACTGTCATCATTTCGCTGTTGGTCCACGTCAAGCAACGTTCTGGCGAATGACGCAGCAGATATGCCGGACCCGATGATAACTGCGGGGTGGGGGCGCGTGTGAGCATGGACACAGGAGTGCGCCAATAATAGTACTCGCCGACGTCTGCGTGGGTAGGGAAACTGTCACTGGAAGAATGGCTGGCGATGGAAGATGGGGGAAAAGTCCAGAAGGATTGTGTTGGCTCCCGGATGGGCAATGCTATGGAAGTGGTTCCATGCTTCTCGGAGTGGCCTTCACAGGTCGTCTGAGCTAGCCGGAGGCGTGAAACGTAGTTCCCCATTGTTCAACTGTCTGAGTGAGTGAAAGACAATAATCAGTCAGAATGTGCAAAGTCTGAGTGTGCAAGTTTAGGAAGGTTCAACGGAGGAGAGGACTGTAGTGACAGGGCAGACAGGCTCATTGAGGTAAATATGGTACGTCCGAGCTCCCAATCGGGATACCTTCGCAGCCACGCTGGGTATGTGCCGGGATGATAACTTCGGCCCGTTGGGCACTGGAATGCCAGAGGTGGATGGAAAAGTTGGCAGCCTGGGGTAGAACCGGTATTTGATGCCGTAATCATCCAGTGCGTTATCACAACGGCCGATATTTGATACCGATAAGACATTCCACCCACCTGGCCCACCACATACCCGAGCGGGGGAGAAACATATGATTGCAACGACACAAACGTGGGTGAAATAAGCGAGTATCGGAATCGATCAAATACAAGTCTCGTGGAAAACCTGGATTAGCTCCTTCTGAAACCGCGCGAGATACGCTACCAGTTCCACTTCAGGAAGCGTCGAGTGGTCCAAGGCTTGCGTCAGTTGCGAACGTATCTGTACGTCAGCACAGATACAGCGATTAGTGGGGGAGCAAGGATGCCAAGTGGGGGGATGCACCCTCAAGATAGCACGGCGCCGCGTCGCCATGATGGTCGTCTGACTTTCTTCTTCCCTGCGTGCATGTAGGTCTGCTAGTGCAACTGCTATCCGTCTACCTTCTTCTATTACATCGCTGGGTAGATCAGCGAGTCGAGCGAGTTCAAGGCCTATCAGATGATTTCATGGCAGCAAGCCGACATGGATAAAGAAGAGCAAACCATAGTGATCCAGGTCTTCGGGAGGACCGTCCATCATTCTACATCCAGTTATATATGACAAATCTCCAAGCGTCTGTAAAAAAGTCACCCACTTGTACTTGAAAACCATCCCGAGGCTGGACGCTGATTTCCGTGTGCGCTAACACCGCACTCCCATCGTGACACACATTTGGAGAATCACAATTACGGACCTGGACAGA
>JBBPKE010000489.1:1484-13879 GCA_038089095.1 Tylopilus orsonianus | reverse complement strand
GAGGCGTGTGTGTGTGATTGACCATATCAGGGATGTTATATGATGGAACCTGTTGAAAGGATGCTGTGCAGAGGCTAAGTAGAACTATGAGAACCTCAGTATATGTCAAGCTACTGAGGAAATAAACTAGGAGATTGCAGCAAAGTGTACGGTCTAAGCTTATGTAATAATTACCGTATATGGAAGACTAAAGAGCGCTGGTCAAATTTACAACAGAACCTAGCAAAGGTATACGTACCACAGTTCGTAGAATCCCTGTGTCACTCTTATACAGCTTGTCACCAATCTGAGCATATCACTGAAGATGACTGGTGTGTGACGCTGATGAATCGAGGCTGAGTGGATATTGACAGTAGGATAAGACCACCCTACCAGTATGCTCGCCGAGATCTATGCTGGTCGTAGCGCTATTTGGGCGATGAATTTTACTTCAAATGGAGAGTATCTCGTGTGTGGCGAAGATAATGGTGTTTGCCTGCGGAGGGCGGAAGATGGAAGGGAAATGACGAGAATGGGTGAAGAGGAAGCTGGGTGTGTTGCCGTCTCTCAGGACGGCAAATGGATAGCAGCATGGACACTGAATGGCTGGATGTTCATCTGGGATACAAGGATACACAAAAAAGTCTTCCGACACAAAGAGAGCAACATGATCCACGCTGTCGATTTTTCACCTGATTCCACTCGGCTGCTCGTCGGGTCGGGTAATGGTATAGCCACTGTCTGGGATATCACAACTCACCAAGTCGTCCTTGATCCGCTCCAACATGAGCACGGAGTGTTCGCAGCAAAGTACTCGCACAGAGGGGGTTTAATCGCAACATCCAATCCTCTTTCCATTCAAATCTGGGACAGCAATGATGGTCATTTGCTTTCAACAGTCAGCGTGGGGGTATTCCCCCTCTATAACAAGGGTCTCCTGTGGCTCGACG
The DNA here is from genome assembly GCA_038089095.1 of Tylopilus orsonianus. Lineage (NCBI taxonomy): Eukaryota > Fungi > Basidiomycota > Agaricomycetes > Boletales > Boletaceae > Tylopilus > Tylopilus orsonianus. The sequence continues at coordinate 12,950 of JBBPKE010000489.1, read as the reverse complement.
ATCACCTTTTCGTCCTCTCCGACCGAGGGGTCCAGAAAATAAATGTGTCCAGTGGTTCAACCGTATCAGAGTGGCCAGTTCCTAAACTTGATTACGTCCCGTCCATGGCCCTACCTCAACATGGTCAATTCATTGCATATGCTCGGCAGCGTACCGTCACATTCTGGAATCTGTCAGCATACTCCCAGCTTGCAGTTATTCAACACCCTTGTGATGTAATTTCACTCGCACTCTCACCTGATGACCAGCTTCTGGCGATTGGTGGAGATGATGGGAAAATCATGATTCATAGTGTACCCCACATCATGGTAAGTAGTCTCTTTTAGATTTTGGCATATCTAAGTGCCAGGGCTTTTTGCTCTGACAATCCGATTCATCTTCATTGTTGCACCTATTTATTGCTCTCCAGGAGTCGAGCACTCGCCCTCGCCTCCGCCTGATCATCGAAATGGATCATGACTGGCGCTGGGACGACCCTGACCTGTCGCGAAGTCTTTGGCGTAGTAACTAGTTACAGGTACCTTATAATGTTGATCCTTTTCGAGCAAAGCCATCATTGTCTTTGAAGCAGTTAGACAGGATCGTGCAATCTATTACCATAGCTCAATCCAGCTCAAATTCGAGATAGTAGCAAACGCTTCCATAGAGAGTAATGGCTATTGCGTCTGTATGATACATGTTTAATTTATGTATGAATTCCATCACTCTCGGGTACCGCTACCATTTGGCCCTTTCCACGGCAAGTCACAACCAGATCTGTCGCCAGAATAGAGAAAAAAATGCATACACGATCCAAAACGGGTGAGATGACTGGACCAGAAATGTAGACCCAAAGGGCAGGAGTTTAACGTTTTATCATATAATATCCTTGATATAGTCAAGCATACGCACGCTTCGTCACCCTGTGTGGATAGTAATCGATGAATATTCCAACAAACTCTGAGACACCTACTTCAAAATGTGACACACGCCTGTCGTCGCGGGTAAACAATGATACGTCTACTCGATGATTCCCACAATCAAGGCGAAAGGCCTGCCCCCTATGACTCTTCGCGCCCACTAGCACCCCATCGTTTATGAATGATGAAATCACTTTTAGTAGCATTGACACCACCATGTATGCTGGTACCATCGCCCGTGGCAGCACGATCATCTTGGCGGAGACTGTTGGTATCGTCACCATTGGTAAAACTCCGATCTTGCTCGCTTCCAATAAGTTGACAGTGAAGGCTCAAACATGTACAATACTAACTCGCGGCAACCAACGCCTTTTCAACCTACTGATCTACCATTGGTACTACACGCGATGCGAAAACTGAGTTGTTCAAGCTGATTACGAGTCAATGTGTGTACGCTGCAGCCGTTCACCGAAGATCCGCGCCTTCCTTTCATCTGACTGCCATCGCTACCTCACGTCTATTGATACGCTTCGCGAGTCAGAGTATGAAGAAGCCCTGTAGCGCGCACTGAGTGCCGACAGTCGCCCCTTCAGGAATGACAATACGGGTGCATTCGGGCAGTTTGCAGAGGCAGTCAAGCGTGTAGTATATGGTGGACCCGAGGACATGTTGGGATCTGTGAACCTACACTACGCGGCTCGGCTCCTATTCCATCTGTACCCCCAATGCATTCCAGCTGATCTCCACCACATCGACGCTGTATACCCGTAAATAGATCAATGCCCCTTTTCTCATCCATCCGACACTCGTTCTCGCTCTGTCCTGTTCGCGTGGGCATGCGCGGCTGCTAGTACTTACTCAAGACGGTGCAACCTCGTGTACCACGCACCATAGCCACCGTTGTCAGTAACGAGCTTGGATGTCACCCAAAAGGAGCACTCGGACTGTCCCAGTGACGGACTGAACACGCATCGCACTTGACTAGACCACCCGGTGTCGACACATCGGACGCGAGGGCCGCGTGGCAAAGCCAGACTAGGTAGCTCATGTCTACCCCACCCAGAACGGTATTGACAGCTAGATTGCCTGTACCGTACCAAGCATAGTCGATTACTTCGTGGAAGCTTGGAATAAAGTTAGTCAAGGGAGGATTGTCCGCTGCGGAATAGATACTCTTGGGGGTGAATTTGTGCCTCAGCCCTTTAAACGTATACCTTCAATAAAGGTGCGACACCGCCAAATGACATTGAGACAGTCACACAGAAACATCGTCCCGTGTATCACGTCGATCGGGATGATCGCTAATAAAGTGAAAGAGTGACAGATCTCGGGGGCTCATTGACGCTATTTCTCCACTCGCATTTTCCAGCGGGCAGCTCATGCCTCGCTGCGTGCAGGGCACGCTCAGCTCTCAGGTCACCCTCTTTTAGAAGGGTGAGTGTGTCAGCGAGCTGTACCGTTCTCTCCGCCAGTTTCAATACCTGAGTAAGAGTGAGAACGGTTGGATAGACATTTCGAGACAATGGACTCACCTGTTTGAAGCTATTCTTACGAAGGAAGAGCTCACACGGCCTATTCGCTGCAGTGGTACTCTTTTGGTTTCTGTTGAATACCTTTTCAATATGCTCTGAACCAATCAGGAAGGCCTGCGCAGGTTCCTGTTCGATCTGGCTCCCCGCATTACTAGCATTGATAGACTCCATCCCCAATAGAAGCTACGCAGCCCACTCTGATGGGTTCTGGGCACAAATCTCGGTATCGAGGTTGAGTAAGGGACCGTCATAGCGAACTATGTACCACTTCCAAGCTTTTTTTCCATACCGCTTTTACTTTCGCTTTGTGATTCATTTCCCAGAGGCAGAGACTGATACCAATCTGGGGATCCGGGACAAATGATAGGTTTAGTTGGAGGACTTGCTGAAATAGTTTCAACGCTTGAAGGTAACTCTGTCTTGCATCAAGAATCCGGGCCCATGTGTTGATCGTCTATCGACCACACTAAGGTTGATAGAGAGCAAGAACGAACCTTGCCGAGGAGCGCCACGATGTTGGTCGGTTTCTCAGCAAAGACGATGACCGTATCGCACGGTCCATGGATCGAGTAGCCAATTGCAGGGTGCCTGTACTGTACCGAGCATCCAAAACGTGAGGAACCTGATGTCAGGAATGCAAAGATTCTAGCGACACCTTCACCACCTTCAGCGTCAGGTCGTTCTCCGACATTGAGGAACTATGCAGCGTCCCTACGATATTCCCCTTGTAAATGCACACCAATCATATTATCATCGCCTGCATGTAATCATAAGCAAGTGCACCGGAACAAAGAACGAGAACTTACAAGATTGAAGTAGAACCAATCTCGGCGCCTTCTGGGCGTACATGATTTGAATGTTTGTAAACAACGCAGGAGTTAGGGGAGACTGAGCTGTCGTTCCGCTCGCCGTCAAAGCTACACGCAAATGGGCATGCCACCAGAATAGAACTAACCTGAGCACACATACACTCAATCGCAGAATATGCAATCCACTCAGCAGTGGAAGGGTGACCTCTCCGGCGGTACTCCACAGCCAGTCTCGTCCAAACAGTGACTTTGCATTGCCCTTCCTTGAATAGATCAAAACGTCAGAATTGGAGTCGAAGTTGTCCTAGTCAATGGCAATGACTTGTTATCCTCAGAGTTCCGCTGCTCGCAGAACCATCTATGACAAGCACGAAAATCACAAAAGAAGACCTGCGAGCGGACCTTTTGCTGGCCCGAATACGCGCAAGGTATCAGTGGTTGTGAAGTCACCCGCAATAACTTCCGAGCGCCGAAAGCGGAACCAAGGAAGACCGTGGCAGCTAATAGGATGGTTCAGAATAGAAAACGGCGCCGTTTTAGCACCTTTTTTGAGATTCGTTTTGGGCAAGCAGAATCGAAAATCAATCCTTGTCGTTCCAAAACCCGATTCCGGCTAATTTCGGCATGTTGTCTGTGTTTTAATAATGCCGAGCTTGCCGACGTGGTGGCAACACCTGAATCAACGCGTTTCTTCATGTTGTGTGCACACCCTTATTCATTCGTTTCACTCATTTTGACATTTCACCGTACAAGTACAAACACAAGGGAGGTAGCTTGGTGTTATATTTACTCGGTCTCGACTTCTGCGATTAAATTAAACCTTCGACTGCGAAGCCAAAATTGGTTTGGAAACGGCAAAATGCAGTCCACGCAGGGTAGGTTAGTTGTCAAAATGTCCCCGTTTTCTGCCAATGATTTTGCACGTTGAACCATCCTGATGAGAGGTTGCTCGGGCTCCCATCGTGCGCCGGTCTGAGGCCACGCGAGGTACGATCTTCGAACGAGCGCAGGTAAGCGGCGCGGCAGCCTTTCTTCCTTTCACCCCGCCTCGGTCGCCTGCCTCAAGCCCCAGCGACCTCGTTTCTCATTTCATTTACCCGCTGCTCCCTTCTTGGTGTCGCTCCTGCAGCATTCGCCCATACCCCTCGTCCACTCTGTCGTCCACCGTGCATTAATCTGTATCTACCAGTAGTACATACAATGCATTCTTCCTGTCTCCGCGCCGCCTTCCCAGAGCGGTGCCCAAAGATTCATTTTCAACCGTACCATCGTAGTATGCTCGAGGACGAAAAAAGGGTCAGACTGAGGCTCGTCGGTCACAACCGTGAGGTCCTACATCCGAGCTTTCTGCATCGTATTCCGCCTCACACCCCACTTCTCACTCCTAGATCTTCTCCTTTCCTTACTACAAGTACGGCACCTGTTTCCTTTCCACACACCCAACTTGACCTTCGCCATCCTCCCGAAAGTTGAGGTGCCCCATATAGATAGCACCAATCACCTTTCCAGTCAAGTAAATATCATCGAACGCTTGTGTGTAGTCCGCCTCGTAAGCACACCGAGCATAGAGGAACAGGGATTCATTCCAGTTGGTGGCAATTATTTGCTTCGGTCCAGATCCCGGCGAAGCAGAGGTCGGCGGTTCAGGAAATACCAGGTGGAAATACGATTGAATACTGAGATGATGATGGTCTGTCAATGTCTGGTATGCAATTCTGGACGAAATCCCTGTACATTGACATATCGGTTTACATCTGCTTCCATGATTGGCGAGACTATTAGGAATTCCAGGATGCGTTGCGAGTGGGGTAGCGCTGGCCACCCTTTCCCCGCCGGACCATTGATTTCGAACGTGTGCGAGGCCTCAGCAAACTGATCAATCCGTGCATTCAGATCTGCACCTAAACCTTTAGTCCAGCTCACCGTGTTAGTCACGAGTGGATGGGATCGTATATGCGCTCATCATGGGGAGAGGGTTAGTCGGTCGATACCGGAAACTGTAAATCAATATAAGTCTCCTACAGGGTACGGATAACATGAAGGGCTTGCGAGGATGCGACATGGAGTGCACGGAAGGTAGACTCAGGTGCGCGAATGGAGGATCTGTAAAACCACGGTCAGAATCCTCAGTTAATAACTATCCGACTGGAGGAAGATCATCTGACCAGGGGCAAAGTTGTCCACGAGGTTGAGCGCCACTAGGCACACTAGAGTGGATTACAGTCGACCCGAATCACATTAGAAAAACACAACGTGAAATTGGGAAATGAGAACCTACGCGAGACATGTGGTGACAAACGCGGTCCGATTTAACAAGCAGTTCACCAACGTCCGCACCAATGTGCTCTTCCCATTCTTTTTTGGACCATTCACCAGACATACTGGTGCAATGCTGATCACCGAATCCGGATACTTGTTGGCTGATACAACCGCCTCCTCCCAAGAAGTCGGTAGCACGAATGGAGGTGTATCCCTGATACTTATGTTGACCTTTCGATGAAAATCCGTTGGTAGAGTACCGTAATCAGCGCGTAGCGAGATGCATACAATGTCTAATCTCGGGGAGTCAGCACTTGGGATGGTGTCTAATTCTCGAGGTGGCTTGAAGGCTTTCCCGAACACTTTCCATATTCATCCGAGACCGTCGATACCAGTATTAGCACGTTCGATCAGTATTCCAGTAGTGTTTTCTTGCCGTCGAATGGCTGGCGGGACGAGAAATATACAAGCACTCTAGTGATCCGACTTGGTCCATGACAAGATGAGAATGGGGAACGACCGGGGAGCAAAAACGGTGTGTTTGGTGTCAAAGGAAGACAAGATGACCCCATCAAGTTGAGGCTGCGCACAACGAATACGTTCCCACAAGTGCCACCGTTTCTCTGAGTTGGAGCACCAGGATGACTACCTTCCCGCCGGTGGCGTATTCGTTTTCTGGCGCAGAGTAGATAATGAGATTAAGATCAGGGCGAAACGTAGACAGAGGGAACAACTTAGGTCTCTTTGAGGTCGATGAGTAAAATAATTAGTGGGATCTAACGAACCGGAGACGCCAGGTCCTTCGTCGTCCGATGAATCTGTTACTGGTGGACTCGGGGACCAAGCGCGCTTAACCTCCACGGTAGCGACCGCCGAGGGTCCAGCATGGGGTAAATCGTCCATTTCCATGCCTATATCCTCTTCATATTAAGAGTCCAAGTCTGAGCTGAGCTGATATCGATCCTGGAAGCGTGTTCGTCAAGCATAGGGTCGTTTTGTGTGTACGATGTCTCTCCAGAATGATCGTATTCCGCAGACGGGTTAGCTAAGTTAACTTTTGTCTTTCGAATGCTCACCATGGGCTGAGACACAAATCCGAGTAAGGATTTGCCGTCATCATTCCCTTTGGGGGAGAGAAAGGCGGTGGTGCAGACTGTGGCTTGGAAAAAGATGTATTCGGGAGGATGACCGTCACAAAAACGGAAGTCCGATATCAACTACATACATTGTACATTTTACCCTGGTTCATCCCTCCAAAATTCTACATTATTGTACCTTTCACACCGACGCGACACAATGCCACTCAAGGATAGGTTGTCCAAGCTCATGGTAATGATTTCTTGCCCTCCAAGTTATATGTCAATCGACCGACCAGCACCGCTTGCCGAATCATCCATGACGGACATGCAAAAACACAGGAGGAGAACTGTGAACGCATCTTTTGCTGCCCTGAATACGTGCGAAGCACCAGAGTTGTGAAGAGAGCCAACAAATCGCCTGCAATAGCTTTCGAGAGCCGACACAAAGACTAGGTAGGATCATGTTATCTAGCAAGGTCCAGTTACGGTCTGGCGGCGCCCGCTGACGTTTTCGATTGCTGTTCTGTAGCATGCTACAGAGGACACCAGGGTCGGTCTATACTATACATCTTGGAGTCGTCCTAACCACCTATATCTGCACTTTCAGAGACGTCTTCACTGGGTTTTACGATCACCTATTCTCAGGTCATTTCGGACACATCCATCCGAGGTAGTCATTCCATACCTTTGCACACTTACGTTCACGCATATTCTAAGTCTGTCCGGCCCCCGCAGCCACTCCAAGACCCACTCTCCTTCGCCCATAGACAGCCCTCGAATGTCCTTACATCCTCGACACATCTGCCTATCTCTCCCCCCCTCACGCGATGACCCGAAGCCGGTCCTGTATCAGTAGGATGGTATAGGTGATCTCTCCTTTCGGATACAACGTCCAACGGTGCATACACTAACGACACTACAGCCACTTTACTGACGATCCGTACCGTCCTTGAATCCAACCGCCTCCTGCTCACTTTCATCGACACGTTTCGCAGCTCAGAGTGCGAAAAGGCGTCACAACATGCACTGGGTGTCGACGGTCTCTTTTTCAAGAATAACGACGCATTCGAGCCGTTGGATGGCGATACAGGTGTATTTAGGCAGTTTACATAGGCGGTCAAGCATACAGTGCGTGATGGATGCGAGGACACCTTGGGTTTGGATTGGGATTAGGCTGATGGTGTGAATTAGGGGGCAGATCGGATGAAGACAATGATGAAGGTGATACAGTGCCACCTCATTTGCCTTGGATTACTTTGTCCTTAGACGCCCACTGCCATGTTCAACGCTCGAGTTAAAGCTCAGATTTAGGTTGGGTCGAGAACGCTGTTATATATCATCAACACGTCAATCAGTCCTGCATGCCCTGTTTCAACATGTTCGATCTCTTGTCGTCGCCAGTGTCGACGAAAAAACAGACAAACTACCACCTGAACTTGGTTCGAAGTCATCGTCATCACATTATCTATCCTAGCCTTTTATCCATTACGAAACAGGCTCGATTGTCCGTGCTCTATTTTCTACTTTGTTCACTCTCGTATACTAGGGGATTGTAGACTAAAATCCTGCCCTATAGGTCGGCACTTCTGTCCCGGTCATCATACCTGTTTTCGATCATGTATGCGTTTTTTCTCTGTTCTGGGGATGGGTTTAGTTGTGACTTGCCGTGGAACGGGCCGAACAGCAGTGGTTCCGGAGTGTAATGAATTCATACATGAATTAAACATATATCGTACAGATGCAATAATCATTACCCTTCATAGAACCTGGTGGTGCCATTACGAATTTGAGCTGAATTGAAATATAATGACGGATTGCACGATCCTACCCTGCCTCAAAGACAATGACATGCTTCGCTTGAAAAGGATCACAATTATAATGTACCTGTGACTAGTCACTGCTTCAAAGGCTTCGCAACAGCTCAGGGTCATCCCAGCGCCAGTCATGATCCATGTCGATGACCAGGCGGAGGCGAGGGCGAGTGGCCGACTCCTGGGAAATGATAAATAGAAGCAGAAATGAAGATGAATCGGATTGTAAGGGCAAAAAAAAAACAGATAAATATGCTGAGATCCAAAAAGACGGACTACTTACCATGATATGGGATACACTGTGGATCGCAATTTTCCCATCAGCTCCACCAATCGCCAGGAATTGGTCATCAGGTGAGAGTGCAAGTGAAATTATGTTACTAGAGTGTTGAATGGTTGCAAGCTGGAAGTATGTGGACAGACTCCAAAATGTGATGATATGCCATCCAGCATATGCAATGAATTCACCATGCTGTGGTAGGGCCATGGACGAGGCATAATCAATGTGAGGAGTTGGCCACTCTGATACAGATGAACCATTGGATACATTTGTTTTCTGGATCCCATGGTCGGAAATGACAAAAAGGTGGTCGTCAAACCACAGGAGACCCCTGTTACAGGCTGGGTATACTCCTACATTGACTGTTGAAAGCAAGTGACCATCATTGCTGTCCCAGATTTTAATGGAAAGAAAAGTGGCTGTTGCAATTAGATCTCCCTGGGGCGAGTACTTTGCTGCCCTCACCGTGTCCTCGTGTTGGAGTAGACTAAGAACGACTTGGCGAGATGCGATATCCCAGATGGTGGCTGTGCCATTGTTCGACCCGACGAGCAACCGAGTGGAGTCGAGTGAGAAATCAACGGCTTGAATTACTTTGCTGATCTGCGCATCCGAACTTTTCTCAGCGCTGCTCTCTTCATGTTCGATGACTTTTTCATGTGTCCTCGCATCCCAGATGAACAGTAGGCCATACTCTGTCCCTGCCGCTATCCATTTGCCATCCTGTGAGACAGCAACACACGCAACAAGCTCTCCATCTATTCTCGCCATTTCCTTTCCGTCTTCCGCTCTCCATAGGCAAACCACATCACGATTAGCATATACGAGATACTCGCCATTTGAAGTGAAATTCATAGCACTGATAAAGCCAGGGCTGCTATCAATCTCGGTGAGCATACTAGTACTAGGATGGTCTTATCCTGCTCTCAGCACTCACTCGACTCCAGTTTGTCAGCGTCACGCACCAGCCATCGTCAGTGATGTATTCATATTGATGACACGCTGTGGAAGAGTGAGGGAGAGATTCAACGAGGCGTGGTACGTGTGCGTTTGCCGGGGTTTAGCATATAACATCCTTGATATAGTCAGGTATACACACGCTCTGTCACCCCGCGTAGATGATAAGTGATCGATTAATCTTTCAACAAACTCTCACCCACCCCAAAACGTGACAGATGCACACGTCGTATGTAAACAGTGATACATCTACTCCATGATTCTCACATTCAAGGTGAAAGACCTGCTGCCTATGACTCTTCACGCCCACTAACATCCCCATCATCTTGGCGGAAACTGTTGGTATCGTTACCACTGGTATGATTCCGATCTTGCTCGTTTCCAGTAAATTGATAGTGTAGGCTCAAACATGTACGCTACTAACTCGAGGCAACAAACGCCTTTTTGGCCTACTGGTCTACCACTGGTGCTACACGCGATGTGAAAACTGGCTTATTAAAGCTGATCACGAGTCAATATGACACGACATTGCACGTACATTGCAGCCACTTCACCGATGATCCGCGCCCTCCTTGCATTCGACTCCCTTTGCTACCCCTTCGCGACCATCGACGCGCCTCACGGCCGAGAGCGTGAAGAAGCCCCGCAGCGCGCACTGGGCGTCGAGAGTCGCCTCCTCAAGAACGACGACGCGTACGAGCCGTTAGACGACAACACGGGTGCATTTATGCAGGTCGAGCATGTAGTGCGTGATGGGCGCGAGGAGATGTTGGGTTTGGATCGGGATCTGTAAGCCTACGCTACGCGGCTCAGCTCCTATCCCATCCGTATCTCCAATGTATCCGAGCCGATCCCCGTCCCGTTGGCATTACCTACCCGTAAATAGATCACTACCCTTTTTCTCATCCGTCCATCACTCGTTCTCGTTCTCGTTCTGTCCCATTCCCGTAGGCACATACGGCTGCTAGTACTTACTCGGACCAGTGTAACTTCGTGCATCACGCACCGTATGCGACGTTGTCAGTAACAAGCGGGGATGTCGCCCAAAAGGAGACTCGGACCGCCCTAGCGACGGACCGAACACGCATTGCGCTGGATCGGACTGCTCGATATCGACACGTCCGACGAAGGCCGCGTGGGTAAAGCCGGATTCCTGGTCTATCCGTGCGATCTGCGCATCACATGAGCGTGCCTGCCCCGCACCACGCGCCGCAAGACCACGACGCCATCGTCCTAAAAGGCCACCGTACGCGCCCTTGCGCATATTTCTTGCCTCACTCATCCTGTTCTTGCGAACAGGTTCAGAACCTCTCGCGATTTCTTTAATCCCCACTGAGTGTCAGCAGCTGACGTACAAGGGATAAACCACCGGGGTCCCCAGCGCATCCTCTGCAACAGCAATCGCAAGACCTTGAGCAGCCGCTGCGCGAGGGGGGTCCAACAGTAGTGTTTTGTGATATGCTTCAACCGCCCGTTGGAAGTTCCGTTTGCGCTCTTCCACCATCTTTGGATTAACATCTCGGCTATCCCGACTTTGCATGTACAAGATCTACCCGGCGACATAAAGAGAATACACGTCGTGCCTTTCATGGTCATTGAGCGCGGCGAACACAATGCCTTTGCCTTTATGCTGTGCTGGAGAAGGAACCAAGTATAGAACGCGAGCATTTTGAGGTTCAGACCGGGGTAGCTAATGCCTCCTCGACCAATTCGTGGGCTTTATCGATCTGACCAGAATTTATAAGCATCTGAGCTCTTCGGACCTTGGTTATCGAGAGATCAGTGCGAGCTTTATTGCGGAAAAAAATCGTAGACAAGAGTAACCATCAATATACTCCGG
>JBBPKE010000488.1:0-18147 GCA_038089095.1 Tylopilus orsonianus | reverse complement strand
TCTTACTACACTTATCACATTTCTTGAACGCACCCCCATGTTAGAGCCGTCTTCTTGGATGCCCTCGTAGGGCTCATCGACCCTGCCATCACTCATTTCAACAAACGATGTCTGTCGGTATCTCGCAATGGTCCGAGACACGTCGTACACTTCAAGGACGGCACCACGTTCGAAGCCGATATCGTCCTCGGTGCGGACGGCATTAAAAGTACCGTTCGTCAGGCTGTCTTGGGTGATCCCGCGGGTATGAAACCTGTCGCGTTCACGCGGACAGTAGCATATCGTGCTCTTCTCCCATGGGAGGATATCCAACGTGCGGGAGTCACGATGAAGCTCAGCGAGCGGCCCCATTGCTTTGTCGATGTGAACAAGGCAAGGAGAGTTTGTCTGCCGTTTCGACACTCAAACTGACATATTTTGCCAATTGCAGCACATCATCACGTTTCCAATTAAAAACGGAAGGATAGTGAGTCGTCTGGGAGCGTGTCTCACGCCTGCGTGAGGCAATGTTAACGAACACGACTTCCAAGATCAACATTGTCGTGTTTTGTACCGATCGTTCCATTCCAGCATCTATCGAGATACCCACACACCAATGGGTGACGGCAGTCGCTGGGCAGGAAATTATGGACGCCTGCAAAGACAGCGGTGTAGAAGTGCAGCGCCTCTTGTCCCTCGTCCGCAATCCAAGCCGATGGTTAATTCATGTCGTCGATCCGCCACTCTCCAGCTTCGTCAAGGGGAATGTTGCTCTCGTAGGAGATGCGGCGCATGGCATGTGCCCCTACTTGGGAGCCGGGGTCGGTCAAGGATTCGAGGACGCCCTGTTGCTCTGCAAGCTGCTTACATACCCAGAGACGGCATTGGCGAACCTCCAGGTTTGTGTTCACACTCTGTCGGGTCATTTCGCGTTTTCTCATTTGGTCATCTTCGTAGGACGTGCTGTGCGCATATGATATGGTGCGGCGCCCACGTGCGAATATGGTTTTGGAGAAGAGCGCCATGGCCGGGGAGCTCTATCAATCGCTCTGTAAGAGTGATAACAGTGCGACGATACAAGCTCTTCGTGCCCAGCTGTCGACACAGTGGGACTTTGTCCATCACCATGATTTAGGAACTGACTTCGAGAGAGCGACGGAGGTGTTAAGAAATGACGGGGTCTTCAAGTAGTTGTGGCCTATGGTAACCATTCAACGAGGTCGGCGCGTTGTCTTTGAGTTCATAAATTCGAAACGCTACCGATCAATTATGTAAGAGCTAGAGTGAGCATGTGCATACGACGAGACAGATAAAACAATAAATATGACGATACACTTTTAATCCATATCCTTCCAATCGCAATCCAAGAGACAGATCCCTCGTTTCGCCAATCGCTGCCTCCACACCCGCATCTCGCCTTGCACACCAGCTTCCTGAGCGTGACGGCTCAGCCCCTTCCTCAGCCACCGCACGTCTCTGATGCGCACGACACTAAGTGAAGGCAAGAAAGGAAACAACGTCTCCAACGTTCTCCAGAAGTCATGAACTGGTCGTGGAATGGAAAGAACCTGCAACGGTATCACCGCCTGTCCCGTGTCGGCGGTCCTAGGGGGCTCTAAGACCGGCAACGGACTTTCGAGCGAGAGATGACGTAGATTGGGACAGGTGTGGAATAGATTACACGGAGAAGGATGAAGGCGCGTAGGCCAGGACTTGGGGGTGTAAAATGAGAGCGTTAAAAGCGCGTTGCCGTGTATAGCAAGGAACCGTGTCGTGAGGGCTCCTGGATATGGGACGTCGTCGTACGGTGTGAGGCACAACGCCGTTAGGCGCGGGAGAGTCGCGTTTAATAGGGAATGCAGCAGGGAGGACGAGGGCATCGATGTCACAGTTAAAGTGTGTAGGCGGGGAAGATTCAACTTCACGTTCTTTGCTGGAATCTCCACTTCTTGACTGCCATGTTCCGCGTCTGCTGGCTCCATATCGCTCCCAATAACCTCTAGACACTCGAGTCGAGAACACACCTGGAGCAGTCGAACGAAGGGGTCCTCTCCAATAGAGATAGCAGAGGTGAACATGGGAACATAACATACACCTCTGAGAACCTTCAGATTAGAACCTCCATCCCTGTTGGTCAGAGAAGTAAGAGCACGGCGACTCAGCGTAAGCGTCGGCGACAAGGTCAAGTTTTCCATAATCGGCATGAGGGGAAAGAGTATGGAGAGTAGCGAGTCAACTACGAGCGCCTGCCTGGAATCGTGCACGGTCGTTATCTCTGATAGATCAAGAACTTGAACCCATCTTCCGGGCGTAGAGTACGGTATCCTGCGAATAGAATCCCATCGCTCCTCTGCAGAGCGCAATTGCTGTGTGAACTTGTCGAGGCCGCTGATTGTGTAGAGCTTCACGTTTGAATATAGAAGCGGAGAGGCCACTTCCTGTAAGTCGACTGTTAGCGATTCTTTTGGGTCCGGCGGAGCGACCGTATACATCGAAACGATCAGAAAAATCTATATGAACGGAGCACGTAGCCGCATTCCGTGCCTCGCGCGAGCGATCTAGCGGCCATCGAAGGACAATAAATGATAGAATGGTTGGCAGGACCTACATGGAAGGATTTGCATACCAACATCAATGAAACACACCACGACAGCCCACTCGCAGAAGGCCTGCGATGCAGCCGCTGCAGTGCATTCGCTGATAAGGCGAGGGAGAATATCCTTGACCAAATCTCCGCCGGTAGAGGTTTCAATGGCGGTTGCTTAGGTAGGAGAGGCAAAAGGACGAAACGTCCACCATATCGTGCGAGTGGTCTTGGGCAAAGCAGGATAGCGTCACTCATGCAAAGCAGACTTGAATGCGAAGGTGGACTGACGCGGGTCACAGAAGCCAACATACAATACTCCGGTTACCATTTCTTTCGAGCTTCCTCATGTGTGCGTCAGGGTCCTTTGTTTCCACCGAGGGGCATTAAATCATCTCGTCTCGTATCCTACTTAATAATGATAACACATACAACCCCTTCTGTTGGCAAGGAGCATCACAGTAGGCTTGTGTTATCACGAACCACTGGGGGAACCCAGCAGGTCGCTCACTTCATCAACGAATTTCTGGTAGTCATCTCTCTCCTTTACGACTGAGGGCTTCAGTCCTCTGTCTGGTATCTGGCTGCTCGATGGAGAGACAATGACAGGCCCTAACTGACTCTTTAGCACACCAACAAGGTCTGGTCGAGCCTGAGACGTCGTTTCGGAGCCAATATTGACAGATGGCGCAGCATTGACTTTGGAGGAACTAGGTGCCCCCAAGACCTTCTTTCTTTTCAGTGACGCCGGAACGAAGGCTGTTGCTTCTTTCTTCAAATCACGCAATTCTGGTTCGGCTGAGATAACGGCACTAGTGTGTACTGCACTTGCAGCGACACTGGAAGGGTCAGCGAGAGGCCTTGGAGGCAAGGAGAAGTGTGCAGGTGGCAATTGACTGGCGCGATGAGCTTGGTATGTTTGGTGAGGAATGGATGAAAGGGGATCTTGGATCGTGGCAGCAGATTGAATCCGACGAGGAAAAAAGCCAGGAGGTGGTACCGGCGGAGGCATGATACCGATTGGAGCTGCATAGACACCATCGTTGAAACCAGGTGGTGGCGGCAGAGGAGGAATGAACGAGGGTGGCATACCCATCGGCAGGTGCGGAAGCGGCGGCGGGAATGGAGGAAATGCACTCGGGGGCGGTAGGTTGTTCTGATCTGCTCGGCCCGTGACTTCAGCATCATTCCGCAACAGATTCGACGTACAAGAAGAGCCTGATGCTTGACTCGGTGGAGGCCCTTCGGGCATGGGGATGTCATCATCGCTGCCGCCGGAGTCGTCCAAGCTGGCAGCCGGTGGCGGGCCTTCAGGCATGACAATATCCTCGTCCGAGTCTTCGAGCAAATAAGCACCAGGACAGAATACAAAACAAAAGCGAAATCACACCTCCGACATCCTCATCACTGTCCGCGTCATCTGCAGAGAGAGCTGAAAGTGTGTGTAATGCATAGGTAAGATGAATCCGATCAAACACTTACGTCTCTCGATGTAAGGCATACCAGGGGGAGGAACACCGTAAGGGTTCATCACAGGGTCGTAGTAGATGCTGCGTTCCGGGTGCCGGGGAAGACCATGTTTATTAAATAGGGATCTTTTCTGTTCCACAGGGGGTGTTTCCTTCTGTTCTTCACTCTTTTCCTGTTTGCGCGGACGATACACGAGCCTGCGTTGCTCGGGATGTTCCTTGACATATTCATCTTTCTTTGCCATGATCTTTGTCAATTCGCCTTTGAGACTTGTCAGCCGAGACTTGTCCGAGGCAGACAGTTCCGCGTTCGCTCCAAGCTTTTCGATTTCATCCTCCAGATCTGACGGAGTGAGCACACGCATTGCGGGAAATGACGTCGTATACCCCGTGTATCCTTCTTCACCAGAGCAAAATCGCGGGCCTTGGCTCTCTCAGTCTTGTTCTACTGCATTAGACTGCGTTAGCGTGGAAGCCACGTATTTAAAAGAAAACACGCCTTCTTGAGCTCCTTCTTGCGCTGTGCCTTTCCTGAGCGAGGCAAGTGGTGAATAGCAGATCAAATGCACGGTGTAAGCTCTACACACGGTACGCGTCAGCAGGGTTCAGATTCTTGCCCTTGGCCATGGGTGCTGCAGCAGAGGGTGCCACGTGACTGATGGAGTCATGGGCGGTCTTAGTATTGGCCGATTGCTGCCTGTCTCCCCTTCCAAGGGAACGGCCCCAGCACGGTCTTCGGCGACATCAGGACAGGCAGAGAGCTACAGAGGGTCTCTTGTCTATGTCAGTCCCAATGGCCCCTGAGCCATCCGGACGAACCACTCCAAAGCGACCCTCCAAGATGGCATCCGCCCAGTCTCTCAACCACCTCCTTAATTTCACCCTTCCTCCCAGGCAAACTCACTCCCAGACCTTGCCGAGGCGTGCCAAGAAGTCCAACCCTCACAGTGTTCGGAGCAAGGAGAGTGAGTGCTAGCCTTAGTATCAGCCACCCCGACTAGCGCTAAATTGCTTCCCGTCCAGGATTTGTGAATGCCCAGTACCGATTCATCATGAGTCCCACTGGAGATTATACAGTCCACTTCGTGGATCCGGACATGTATGCTCTCTCCACTCCCATATCCTGCTCTTTTTTGAACCTTCCCACTCAAGTTTCTTCCAATGGCAAGATATACTGCAGGTAATCGTCCCGCGAGCGTCAGCCTTTGCATCGACAACTAGCGGGGGGACTCATTGTTCAGATGAAGGCTTCACCATTTGTCCTATTTGTCTCTCCTCGCCAGTTGTCCCTAGAATGACAAAGTGTGGTCATGTCAGTGATCGCAATTATGTCTTGTCTGCACACTAAATTATTTCAGGTATTTTGCTTCCCGTGTATCCTCCATTATTTGAGCCTGTCCGACAATCTTAAATGGGCACGTTGTCCCATCTGCTTCGACTCTGTTACCGCGAACCAACTCAAGAGTGTGAAATGGTTCGAAGGATCGGCTTCATCGTCCGAAGATGGCAATAATATTGCCCTGGGCAGTTCATCCTCCCCTGGTGACTCACTCGAGGCGACTCCCCATACAGGTTCTATCATACGCATGCGTCTTATGCAACGGCCCCAGATCACTACGTTGGCGCTCCCTCGCTCAATGACATGGCCCTCGGACCTCCTTCCGCTTCACCAGGCCCCATTCTATTTTCTGCCCGACGTTTACAGCTTCGCCAAATTCATGCTGGCCACTCCACAATACCTGATCGCAGATCTCTCCAAGGAGCTGGATGCACTAGGCATCGAACGCTGCACGATGATGGCTCTCAAAGATGAACTCAGCATTGTGTACATAGATGCAGCGAAGGAGAAGCTACGCCATCAGATAGCGAAGGCGACCGCCCTCGGGTCGCCCCTACTTATGCGGACTATCGACAAGGCCCGCAAAGAGTGTAAAGACATTCAGCATCGCCATGCACACACTACCAGTCGAACTGAACGGGTTGACATTGAGCCAGCTGGCTTACACGAGGTTCCGGACGCATTCTTGGCGACTCAACGTTTTCCGTCTGTGAGCAACCAGCCACTGGATACATCTTCACCAGCGGAGACCGACCCTGCGACACCACCTAACCCATCATTGCAACCCGCTATTAACAGAAACCATAGACAACGCCGTAACCTAAACCCGCCTCCTCCTTCGACGCAAACCTACTATTACTACCAAGCAGCTTCGGGCCTTCCCATCTTCCTGCATCCGCTAGACATCAAGATCTTATTTTCCCATTATAACGGATACGCCTCATTTCCCGACGAGATCGCTGTCCGCGTGGAGTCTGCTGCAGAGGGTACTGTAAACGACGATCTCCGCAAACGCTGCAAGTACTTGGCCCACATGTCGGAGGGTGCGGATGTCGTATTTATTGAGGCCGATTTGGAAAGAGTGGTGGGACCGGATGGCCTGAAGAATTTCGAAGGGGCACTCAAGTTGAGAACGGCTCGAAGGAAAGAGAAGGAGAAGAAAGACGACCGGGCGCGGGCGCGGGCAGAGGAGAGGGAGAAGGAAAGGGTAAAACTTTTGTCTCGTGAAGGAGGTGTTGCTCCTGATCTCATGGATCGCCCGCCACCTGCTCTGGAGACCGAGGTCCCTTCGGCACGTATTCCAGCCTCTCAGCCCACATCTGGCGCATGGGGTTCAAGAAGCTTTGCCTCTGCACTTCACTCTGCACCTTCCATGTCCCGCCCTCAGCCAGATAATCGCAACGCAACTCCAGAGATTGCTGATGAGTGGGACTTGGACGCAGCTTGGCATGAGCTTGAACAACGGAGTGGAGGTCGCCGACGTGGAAAGAAACTGGTGGTGCTAGGTAATGCTGGCGGAGGACGGCGACGCTAGATCTGTATGGACAGGATGGCAAGGAGAATGCACCCATGCGTTCTCCAACTTTGTACCAGCAGTCAGACGTATCACATATATCCTTGTCATATGCAACTGATTTATTTGGGCTACAAGACGGAGGTCCAAAATGAATGTAGAGGACAGGTCATTTGAACATCTGACAATCCAGTGGTAACCTGCGCCGCAGTCAGAAGCGCCTATTGAACCGAACCATATCCCGACGGGCAATTCTGCTGAGCAATACTGGAGGATCCACTACGCATGTAACAAATCCTCGCTGTCACGCATTCTCCCGTACACGCAGGGGTAAGAATGGAACTCTTGCCCTGATACGTATTGAAAATCTGTTTTTGTTTTTATTTTATTTGTCAGGAACAATGCTCGGCGGGGATGTCGACATACCTCGACTAAAGTAGAGTTAATATCCATCTCTGTGACGGTGAGGGTCAGTTGCAAGTCGGTTCCCCGGATCTGGAAAGGCTCACGCTCGGTTACAAGCTGCCACCAAGTTGCGTTCAGTGGGTCATTATCGCCCCAAGGGATACTTGCACCATAAGTCTCTCTGGTGCTATACTCGAGCTCGAACGTGGGCCCATATGAAAGCTGGGAATCTAGAGCACTGAAGCTATTGACAGCAGTCTTATAGCTGTCAAAACAATGTTAAAGCCATGGTTACCACTACCAGATGCGGCTGCAGCTCACGTATAAGCATCAACAACTTCAAAAGTCTACGAAA
Source organism: Tylopilus orsonianus (assembly GCA_038089095.1). Lineage (NCBI taxonomy): Eukaryota > Fungi > Basidiomycota > Agaricomycetes > Boletales > Boletaceae > Tylopilus > Tylopilus orsonianus. The sequence goes on along the minus strand of JBBPKE010000488.1, from coordinate 10,503 downwards.
TAACCTCTAGTTAGTATCGATTTCTACGAAAATATGATGAACATACGGCAGAGTCGACCTCATAGACGCGGAAACCTGAATTCAGGTTCGTCAGTGGTGTTACAGAAGGCCCGATCTAGGAAGTGTTAGTAAAGTATAACAAGGATATTAAGAGGAACATACCCAGGACAGTGTTTGAGCAGTGTCGGTGTTCATTACTGTGGCATTATTTGTGTAAAAGATCTAGAGGCAGCTCTCAAGAACAAAGAAGACTGAGGTTCTTAAGGACTTACGGACACTTGGTCTTCGTGAGTATGGCCGAAGAAAATATCTGCAGCACGGTTAATTGGCTACTTCCCCAGGGATTCTGATACCCACTCGCGATGACATGAGGAGAGAAGCGATCGACACTACAAGTCCCTTTTTTTTAAAATGGCAGTGGAAGCACAATGAGCAAGAACCCATACATTTGATAGACTATTAAACGAAGAATTAAATCGTGACTAGAACTCCAGGCAGGTACACGCACACAGATTTGTTGGGTTCCTCAGCGGGTTAGAACCATCCCAACCGCTAGGTACATGACCAATAATCCAAGCTATCCTTTTGTTAACCTGACTGTAACTTGATTGGGAGTTACAGTCATTTACGCACCGCGATCACCTGCATCCTCAGCGTCTTGTAACTCGTCGGTGAGGAACCTCATCATTCCGGAGGTATCCGGGTGCGAAGCATTGATATAGTTGAAGTAGTTTGAACTACATATAGACGGTTCAGAAAGTGACGAATGGAAGCGTGGAATCGCTGACCGGTACCCTGGAAATAATGAGATACCTGCACCACATACATCATTCGCATAAACATACATAAGTTTGTGTTCAAACTAATGATCCTCAGACCGTCGGTGCGTTTCACCATGTATGCTGCATAGTGTGCACGGGAGAATTCGATTGAATCTTCCGGCAACCAGCCCTCGTAATTCCAAAGTGCAGTGACATGATCGTACAACCTAGATGCATGTCAAATAACACCAATATGGTGGATAACCCACAACGCAGAACCCAACCTACCACCCAAACTGCTGACCCAGCTTGCCACCGAGAGAATAGGAGGCGGCCATATCAGAAGGGTAACTGTCGTGGTTACCTAACGTTACGTATACTGGACCTGGCCCAAGCATGCGTTTGAGAAGGTCGAACAACACCACCTGAGGACGTCTCAAAACAGCGAACAGCATCCTCTTCCACCTTACCTCTGAATATTCCGAATAGGCCCTTTAGTGTGTGCTCAGTAACACGTTATTTGGGGCTACTGCTCGACTTGCCTCGATTGCTGGTTGTCGGGATCATGGGCCAGCAAGTCACCGGTCAAGAGCGAGAAATTGAAACCAGTCGTCTCCGTTCCAGCCAAGACAGGAATAGCCTCGAGAGTGGCAGCGATCAACGAATAGGGGGAGTCGCTGCACAGCTCCCGGATGAAATCAGTGCATGAGAGGCAACAAAGCACACACCACAAGTAATAACCAAATCGAGGGGCTGGTAACAATGGTGTCTGTGGGCTATACCGGTTATAAGCATTCTCACGGCAACAGAGTCCGCTGGTACAGTTGGCCTCCGCCCCGTTAGCAAAACCTGCAATCGGTCAGCCCGATCTGATGACCGAAAAGGAAGAAGGGGGTTACGAGGGTCAATATGGAGATCAGACACGTGCAATACTTTCAAACGTTCGCCGCTAGGCTGCTTTGGAACAGGAAGGGGGGTCGGCTTCGGCTTGGCAAACCAGCCTGTCATATTCAGGGGCAAGGTGTTCGGGTAGGAACAAAGCCCAAAGAATTGAGCACAGATAAGCTGCAAAGTAGTATTGAACCGAGACCACGGTTTATCAGACCAAAGCGCTTACTTGGCCGTCGTATCCTCCCGCATCAGTAAACGACACGACCTGCGTTAAAATCGGCCCGAGAGCAGTGTGAGAACCATAGCTCGTTTCACAGGACGATGAGTAATTGAAATATTCGCATAGGGCGACAGTGAGGTTTGGACCCTGTTCAGGTGCACTCAGCGCGAGAAACTTTGCAACTTCTAATGACGCTTGGCAGCGCGCGCACTGATTCGTGCCGAAGATTGGGTTAACTGAAATCGACTTGACCTGCGCAATAGCCTGCTCCAAGAGTTTCGAGGAGTCGGCGGTGGGAGGGAGTGGATGAGGGTCTGACGTGTCATTCTAACTTATGGGTCAGTAACAACTACCTAATAGAAGTCGCTGCAGTCTCACCTGAGGAATAGCATTGGGATTAGTGAGCGAATACGGGAACACTTCATGCTGAGAAAAAATTAGCAGCTCCGCGCGACTCTGGTAGAGGACATTTACCGTGACCGGATCCGAGATGACTGGCTGAGGTTGCTCTGAGGTTGCTGTAGGATTGTTGTAGTACTTGGAATACAATGAAGTGGGAAAAGCACCAGGTGCGGTGTACGCAGACTGTTGTCCACTTACGGGCGCGGTGGCAGAGGCAAGCACCGCGACGAATAGCCATGCACTGGGTGTAAGCAACATCTCGTCGCAAACTCAAGGGATCCGCCCACGGAGACCTTTATGTATGTGAGTACCAGAAGAGGAATAAACAGCGCATAATTCCCCATAAGTGCTGTAATACTAGCTGTGCTCATGATCACGAACGTGCATCAACCATCAGCGCCTCCATCAGCGCCCGAGGCCCTGAAGCATTATAGCAAACCCAAAGGGTTAATTGGGAAATCAGTCAGCTGAATGAGCACCAGCGTGTCGATCCGCGCAGCTTTATTGAGAACGAGATGCCCCCAGGCCTAATATTGTGAACGGCAGAAGCTAACTCCAACCTTCCCGGAGCTAGATACTTTGTGACAGTGGCCCAGATGCCTCTGGCCATATTTAGGGTGGCGTGAGTGAGAGGCGCTAATGAATTTGGTAGTCGCACAGCCCTAGCCAACCCCATGGAGTTGCCATGCAAGGCAAACGGACTAAGATACCTTAGCAATCCGAGGTTGCACCTGACGGGGATCGAGCATGAAGAGTACAAGCCGTTAGGTTGGACTACGGAACGTTTCTAATTTTTATTTTCTCGCCTCCATCATAAAACCGTTACAACAAAGTCGATACCGCGGAAGCATGCTACTTGAAGAATGACGGTGATTGTGAAATTCTGTGGGGATTGGATCGCGAGTCAAACATCCAACCAGAGGGCTGAACCAGAGTGGACGCACATTACATGACTGACCCATGCAATGAGGTGCCTGCACACTTACATCGAGGTCGAACTAGCTCTTAAATCGGGATCATCGGTATAGGCCAAATACAAGGATTGCTGATCTGCAGAGATACACGGATAGTGGAATACGCTCACTAGATGAGCTGAGCGTTAACCAGAGCCGTAACTGCGAGGCTGTGGTGTTACGGTACCGACCAGGGAAAAAGAGTGGATGTCCATGGGTAGTTCATGTATGACTCGAATTCGTCGTCTGGGAAGGATGAGACTGAATCTCCCTTCGTCTGCGAGAGGCTTCTTCCTTGCGGGCAGCTCTGGATCGCGCCTTTTCCTCTGCTACCCTCCGAGACTCTGTCCAAAGGCGAAGGGTATAATCGTGGAGTGCTTGGGAGTAAGATACGAATGGGTCATCAACAACCCTCGAACTCGCAGGGTGTGTGGTGGAGAACATGGACAGATAGTGATGGGGACGGAGTGCGGATTGGTGGAGCGGGAAGGAGGGGAGTGAGAATTTAAATGGTGGCATGGTACGTATGTGCATGCCCTGCCATATTCCCGGATCATACAGCTCCGCCAGTTTCCAGGTCTTGCTCCACCTGCGCAAACGACGCCAGTCAATTCCGGCATCGTTGGATCTAGCAGATCGATCATCCAACTCTGCGCTGATCATCACGGCGTCGCAAGATCATGCTGGTCAACTAGTGTGGACATCCGTGGGCCATGGACCTGTCGGTGGGCCGGGCGACTGGTGGCTGATGAGTTTGTCCTCGGCGAAGTTCAGAGCTCCACAGCACTAGCGGCTAATTGCTATTTACTGCTTCCATATCGGGCGAGTCAAAGCCTGGTCTTGCGCCGTAACGTTGGCCAATAATGCCAGAACCCCTGCCCGTTTCAAGTAGGACGCTCCACCAATAGCCCAGGTACACTGCTCCTGATGTACCATCCATGTTGGGGCAAGGCCAGGCGTTGCCAGCCTGGGGGCGGTAACTACACACGTGCCAGCTGAAACACATTTACTCCACTCAGCCGCTTGTCGACGGTGAGAGACTTTTCGGCCGGTCTTATTTTTCATTGGTTGATAATAGATAACATGATGCTAGATGGTGCCAGTCGGCTAGTAATTTACATGATGTGCACCAAGGGACGCGTAAATTAAGACTGTTCGCTTGGAAACCTGTGACGTCGTCTCGCTGCTTTCGGGGTTTCAAACACTCGACCCGGTGCACTTGAAAGTGGACCACGTACTAAACCGTCAGATTGCTCGACGTCTCAATCTCACACGCATTTTTACATGTCAATCTGGGTTGCTTGATAACACAGCAGAGCATTTTGTTGGGCCATCTTTTACATTAATACTGCGGCATGGCGTAATTGTAAGCGCTAGACACGTTTTTAATCACCGGAATGATTTGCCAGGCGTTGGTGTATGCTTGGACTGTGAAGTAGTAAACGTAGAGGCACCAATGAAAGCGGGGTCCAACACAGCGTGTCCAAGGGTCCTGCATTGCGAAGGCTACCTGTAGACTTTGGCAAATGTGAAATGCAACGAAAGTGTAATGTATGTGTTCCACTGCGGGCAGCCTGCGATAGCAGTGGTTATGGATATAGGGTCGAGTCACAGATGTAGCGCCAGCACTCACGTTTATACGGACGCCGTGAGCTGGCAGGTCGCAACACCCGATTGTCATGCACGAGGTACTGTATCCGTGTGCATGAAAAGGCCTTGTCCGTCTTTGAGCATCACGAAGGTTTTGTGGCCCTCCACCCACGGCGCGGATTCTTGCACTACTGACGATGGGGGGCCTCTATGGGCATCCTTGTGTTCCTTTCGCCTGGATAACCATGATTTTCCCGTCTTGGGGGGACTATGCGGCAAATCTTCGAGGGGAGCACTCTGGACGCAGCCCATAGTAGGTCTCTGCGCCAAGAAGTGAGCCGGTGCGGAAGCATACGAGGAGACATACAGACCGGTAAGCAGGGGAGAAGGACGTGAGAAGGCACGAGCGATGGTGCCCTTTTTTTAGGGGACTCAGGCTGGCGTCAAATACTTATACTTGGAACGACATGCGCGGTCGGTGTTGATGGACCGAGAATATCAGCGTCGAGACAAGATGGTAACAGTGGCGGGGACACGTGACGACGCGTGTCCAAGTTGGCGAGTTTGCAGTGGTCAAGTGACTCTGAGCATGGCCAGCTCTGCGCTCAAGCACGTAAGTTGCCCGGCCCACGTCGACCCCGCACTGCTCATCATACCCCAGGTCATCTCCCCCATAACTCTGCAGCAGGCCCAGACGGATGCCCTGCTCGCCCTGCTCAACCTCGCTGCCTCCCAAGACCCAACCGCCCCGCGGCCCAAGTCTGCTCCCGCCCCGACGTCTTCCGCGCCCTGGAAAGTGCTGGTTCTGGACCAGCAGACAAAAGATGTTTTGGCAACAGTACTTCGTGTCCAGGATCTTCGTGATGCTGGCGTGACTCTACACGTGTATGCGCCTGCATTTTCTCTTTCTTCGCCGTCCTCACGCCATCCCAGTCAGTTACACTCACTGCGCCCCTCCTTGCCAGACGTCCCCGCCGTGTACTTTGTCGCGCCAACCTTGGAAAACGTGCGCCGAATATCGGAGGACCTTGACAAATGTTTATACGAATCTTTCCACCTCAACTTTGTCGAGCCCCTGCCTCGTGCACTTCTCGAGGAACTTGCAGCCTCTGTTGCTACTTCTGGTACAGAGGAATTGGTAGAACAGGTTGGTCTACTTACCCCTTGGGGCAGGTCTCGCAATAATGAACCTTCTGCATCAGGTCGTTGACCAGTATCTGTCATTTATCGCACCATCATCGTCTTTATTCTCATTGCTCTCGCCATCGCCATTTCCAGGAGCACAGGCGGGACCGTCTCAATCCAAGCCGCACTACTCATATAAACTTCTCAACTCCCCCTCGTCGACTGAACAACAAATCGAAGATGAGATTGAACGTGTTGCCAGTGGGCTATTTAGTGCCGTCGTGACCTCAGGTACGCACCCCTGGTAGTCGCTAAACGCTTAATAGAGTATAATCGACATGCAGGTCATGTCCCGATCATCCGTGCTCCTAAGGGCAATGCAGCAGAAATGGTGGCCAAGAAACTCGAGGTTAAAATTCGAGATGCGCTGCTTTCTGCTTCACGTGCCCATGGGTCAACCCCCTCGCTCTTCTTGCAGGAGCCCTCTGGTTTATCCAATCTGCAAAGGCCACGTGAGATCCTTCCTGCTTCATCTTCCCATTCACGCCCTGAGTGATTGCTCCAAGTTTTGCTCTTATTAGATAGGAATGTGGACCTTGTCTCCATGGTTTCTCATGGCTGGACATACCAAGCTCTTGTATCAGATTGCCTTGATATCAAGCTTAATCGCGTTGTTGTTACCATTCCGCAAAAACGTTCGTACGATCTCGATTCAAACGACTTTTTTTGGGCAAAAAATGCCGCGAATCCGTTCCCCCAAGTCGCCGAGGATATTGACACTGAGTTGCACAAGTATAAGCAAGATGCAGCAGAAATTACACGATCGACGGGTGTCAGTGATGTCAGTGATATTTCACAGCTGTGAGTTGGTGTTGTAGTCAACATTGAGAACATTCATTTGACATGGCACAGCGACCTTTCGTCGAATGCAGCACACTTGAAGACTGCTATAACGCAGCTTCCTGAACTCACCTCCCGGAAGGCGACGCTTGACACCCACATGAACATCGCCACGGCACTGCTCGAACAGATCAAAAAGAGAGGTCTTGATGAGCTATTCAGTACCGAAGAAGCCGTAAACAAGCAGGTAAGCTTCTCAGACCATTATCCGTGGCGTGGCCTCACGGCCCTGTTACCAGACAGTATCATCGATTTTAGAGACGCTTCGTGCGCCCCGACAGGATGGAGCTTTCAGCCCCGAGGACAAGCTTCGTCTTGTCCTCGTATTTTACCTTTCTTCACCTGATAATGCAATTTCCAAAGACGACATTGCCGAGTTGGAGAAGGAGTTAAAGGATGCAGGAGCAGATACGGCAGCGTTCGAGTATGTTCGGCGAACAAGGGAAATATCACGTATGACCGTTTCTGCCCCCATCGGTGGAACGTCCACGCCAGTCCTCGGTGGTCAAGGGGAGCTATTCAGAGGTTTCACAGCTCTCGGAAACAAAGTCTGTAACATTTGGAGGATCCTTACCAGCTGACGACTCATTTATTTGTAGCTCACCGACCGTCTGAAAGAAGGTGGCTTGGAAAACCTTATTTCTGGCGTGAAGAATTTCCTGCCGGCAAACAAACTGCTACCTGTGACGCGACTCGCTGAGGCACTAATGGATTCATCAGCTGCTTCCAACCAGCCTTTACAAGAAACTGACGAGTATCTGTTCTTGGACCCCCGTGCACCTAGGCATGCTCAGGGTTTGGGTGTCCCGGGAACTGGTGGAGGTAGTGGTGGACCCAGCGTTGGTAGAGCCCGACGCATGGCATTCACAGATGGTATGGTGTTCGTCGTAGGAGGTGCAAGTTATGTGGAGTATGGAAATCTTGAAGAGTGGGCAGTCAAGACCGGGAAGCGCCTCACGTATGGCGGTACAGAAATCATTGATCCTGGAAATTTTGTAGGCATCCTACAAGATCTAGGTAAAGGCATTTCGTGATCATAGCATATGACGGCCATGGAATTTGAGTAGAACAAGTGGAACGTGATAATAACTACATAGGGAGAATTGCAAAGTGACCACTGGAAAGGCCAACAGAGATCCTACAGCCAAAGATAATATAAATCACTTCCTGTTGTTAGAGCGCATCATGAGGAGCTGAACGAGACGAACACTAGGACAACATTAGCTTGTCTTCAAGCAGATCATTATTACGCTCACAAGATGTTGATCATGTCAAGTTCCAAAGCAATCGCTTCTTTCATGGGGTCCCTGGCCATGACGCCTATTTCCGCCATACGTGCATGTTGCAGAATTTTTTGAGTGCTTGAAGAGGTGTCAGAGACGAACGGGAGTATGGGACTGCCTAGGTGCTCACTCATAAAGCACAAATCCTCCGAACACGGCTAGGCCGCCGTAAAGGGAAACCGATTCGGCAATGGCTAATCCACGTATACCAAGTGGGAGGGCCATCGGAGCTAATGAAGAGAGGGCTACGACAGTCACACCAGCGAGAAGTGGACCACCCATGTACAGATACTTGTCGTTCCTGTCCAATGTGTGAAAGTTATGTTAAACAACAACACACGGACATACTTTGCAGTGGCGCCAACGTAAGAAAGGGAGCCGACGACACCACACGTATACAGTGCAGCACGAGACAGTATGGCTGGACTAAAGAAGAACAATGGGCTCAGCGTCGCTGCTTGACATGCATTGAACCCCTACGGAGAGTTAGATCGTATATGTTATCAACTGCCAACAACTTGCCAGCCAGAAAAGGTGTTTCTGCACGGTTCTTTCCGGAGGAGTGTAGTAGACTCCCATCATAGAGCCAATGCTCCCGACAAGACTCACGCCAAGTACGAGCCCTGTCAAGGCATGGTTACACCAAGAAATACTAGACAAGTTTGAAAATAAGAACGCCCACATGGATTCGCTGCCATGATCCTAAAAGCAACGCCAGACCTGAACATGCCACGGGCAGCTAGTGCGGTGAGAACAAGGCCACCTCCTGTGTATTTGAAGCTATCATGTAGATACGACTGTTCGGCTGCAGTCAACGAGTCGCGAGTGTCTCTATTCAAGAAGCCTTCTGCCACGACAACAGTGCCTGCGACGGCAGCCTACACACTTGCATCAATAAACGGAGGAGCTCGCTCATGATACGTACAGCTGTGATTGCAAACTTCTTCCAAGCCTCTCGAGAAGACGCCTGTGTTACAGTCTGCGCATCGGTGATTACGGTGCGGGAGAACTTGTACGGAGAACGCGGAGAAAGTATAATGGAATGCTTCTGGACGACATTCCTGAGGGTTCCGAATCGTGCACTTGCGTTGTTTGAGAATGGCTGGACTTTTGAACGCACTGCAGCACGTAGCACGCCGCAAGACAACATGGTGGTGTACACCTATGTGCGGGGGCAGGATGTAGAATCGAAAAAGGGCAGACAGTCAGCACTCGCTAGTCATATGCCAGCCGTCAGCGTCATCGAAGCCGAATACATATTACGTAATGAAATATATAGGAGTAGTGTACTTTATGATAACCGAGGCAAGTTGGCTGGATCGACGACGCCAACGCACTTGTGCTCCATCGCCAACGCAATCAGACTCTTTTCTCCCCATGTCTTCCAGTCGATCTCGAAAATTCCCATCTTCTCTCCGCATGACCAGTACCAAATGCGTTTTCGCGTCTCCACCGACAATCAGTTCCATCATTTGCTTCTTGTCCTGATTTACGCTTACCTTGACATCATACATGTGCAATGAGCCATCCCCATCGCCGCTCGCAAGCAGGGTGCCATCTGGGCTAAATGAGAGTGCAAACACATATTTGGAGTGATCAGTGAATATTTTCAAACAATCTCCCGTCACAGAATCCCACAACCGTGCTGTAAAATCGAATGATGCCCTGTTACACAATGAGACCATATACACTGCATCCGCCTCAAGGTGGCTTACGTTGCAACCAGTTCGTGCTCCCCAGGCTCGGTATTCGGACACCACTTAACGGAGGTCAGACGTCTTTTGTGGCCCTTCAGAACAACATGATTAGATATCGACTTCTCCGAATGCAGTTGCTCAATATTCCATATTCTGGCCGTCGTGTCATCAGAGCACGTAGCCAGGCGTGTACGTGATGGGTTGCACTTGAGCATATCCAATGCTCCTTCGTGACCTCTAGCCCAGTGTCAAGTCTAGTAATAGATATTCAAGTGAGCCAACATACCTCAGAGTCTGGATGGGTTTAGCTCCGTTCAGAGAAACAATGTGAACCACACGGTCACTCCCGCCACTCGCAAAGGTAGAGTCATCAATCCAGTCGACATCGAGACAACAAGCTTCTGACACATCTTATCAGCAAGGCTCTTGGTGAGTACAACAACATGTTACCTTCGTGATTCCGATACTGCCGATGCAGTCTCTTGTTTTTGATGTCCCACACGCATGATGTGCTATCGAGACTCGCGGTAGCTATCCACTGCCCCGAAGGAGAGAACTTGGCAGCAAAAATGGGACCCTTCTAAGAATCAATACAACTGAATGTGAAAAAGTGGGATTAATCCAACCTTGTGGTGGTCGTCCGTGAGATATGGCCTCCCTGCAGAGGTACAAATTCGAAGT
>JBBPKE010000487.1:0-18147 GCA_038089095.1 Tylopilus orsonianus | reverse complement strand
GGCATCTGAGGGTGCGATGTCCCCACGCGTGACCCTCCTCGATTTCATCAACAATCTAGACATGTCTGCTTCTCCGAGAATTTTGTTTCCACAGGTCTCAGTCAGGGCGGCGCCATTTCGCCGTTCCTCCCTTGTCAAAGTTGGAGCCATTACTGCCGAGGCTCACCCTTACTTATCCTATCGCGGGGACCACCCCAGTTTCCCGGCTCGCAAGTCTCCAGGGACCAAGAGATACCAAGGATGGAACCTTAACCTGGTCAATACACACGATATCGCGCCTCAGACCTGGTGTTTAGGGAGTATGGTGTGCGACGAGCTGAGCTTGGGAAACATCCCCTCTGTCTACGGCACGCCTGAAATCGTCCAAGTTCAGGATCTTGCCCCCTTATTCGCTGCTATCACGCATTTCGGTGGCGCGTACAGATCACTGCCGAGCCAACGCTTTACCTGTCCCGACTTCCTTCCACGTACACCGCCAGCAGACTTGTTGGCGTTCCTTGCTGCGGCCCTGCCGCAACACACGCGGGGCGCCCCACGCTCTTATATCGCATAGTTCGATCAGTCACAAGTGTTCGCGATTGTCGACAAAGGATCCGTCTGAACGCCCCAACCGAGATACTGAACCTAGTGTCGATCCCCTCCCGACGACCACCAAATCACTCACGTGCAGGTGCCGCATTCACATGATGAAAGGGTATACTAAAGGACATGGGCGACCAGGTTTAACGCGATCAGACTGATCAAGCCTGACTGTCGTGTCTGGCGGTTCGGAATACCTTGCTGAGCATGTAAATAAAGCAAATTCCGACACGAAAATTATCTGAGACAGTCAGTCTCCCTTGGCGGTGGGAGCAAGAGAACAAACAGAGAACATGGAAGGCATATACAGTAAAGTAAAGGATGCCCGCTGGATGGGAACGTACCTGTACCAGTTTGGATGCCGTCGTTCCGTTGCCTTGCCAGTCACATCTGAAGCAATGGTCGAACGAATGGAGATCAAAGTACTAAATGAACCGAGGAGTCAAGACGTATTAATTTTTATCTTGGCCGGTGATGCGCCCACGTACAAACCGTATAGTTGAGCGCCGTACTAGAGAAAATAAATAATGCTGCTCGTCGCTTGAGGATATCCCCATGCACGGCAGATGATGGAATAGCACCTGTTGAGTAATATGGGTCAATGCTTATCACAATGACGACAGTAAGGGGATGGCGGCGACGACGATACAACAATGTAGACCGCGAGAGCACGGTCACGGACTGGTTGTAGGTTGCGTTTACACGCACAACCATCACTACTTTTATGAACACCGTCATATTGGCCCCAGTTTAGAATTGTAGGTCCACACCACCGACAGTATAAACGAAATTAGGGTATCCCACAGCGCTGTAAAAATCAGTATTCGTCTCGCAACCCTGAGTGCATGCATTTTTATGAATTCCACCACCCATTTTGAGATAGAATGCTTACGCTTTGCAAACGACATAAATAACTAGACACGCTTGGAGAGCCCGCTTGTACCCACCATATTACTGGAGCTACAACCTAGCGACTGGCGTTCTAGCTCGCTTACCGTTAAAGATCATGCACCAACTGGCCTGTTTCGCTGCAAAAACCGACGCTAAGAACAATGCCACGATATGTCAGGATGGCCTACGATCTGTGACTGCAGACAATATCGAATGTCCAGTTAAAAGAGGGATGAACACAGTACCTTCAAGAGAGACCGGCAATTAGTATGAGAGGAGGTGCGCAAACATGCAAGTCTTCGTTTCTCGTCGGATGTATAACTATAAGTGCATCGAAACGTAATAATAATAAAAATACCGGCTGGATACGACGGTACCCAAAGGTCGTAGATTATGCTGATAGCGTAACCTAGTACAGAGAACGCGTCTCAGGGGTTCGCATAGAAGGCCGATTGCATAACATACCAGGTAACTAACACTCCAAATAACAAGCCTTTGAGTGGACGTGGATTTTGAATATGGTCGTACCTTCACCAAAAACGCAGATCCCCATATCAATATAGCACAGGTTGTTTGCGTAAGTGAGCCATACCTCAAAGGACCATGACCTATGGATCAATGCCATTGTGGATAAGTGATTTATTTGGTCTTAACCACCGACAAATGCATATATTCACTTGACGGATCAGCTCGGGAATGGCGGTCGACATTGTCTCCGTTGATTATTGATAGAGTGAAATGTTGAAACCCCTGTTTCTGTACTTTTCTTCCGCTCAATCACAAAATCTGCGTTGCATAACTTGCTGTGTCATTGAAGAAATTCAGGGTATTTGGTTGATGCATTGCGGTGGTAAGTCACCAGCACGCTGCCGGAACGGGTGAAGTCGATACGGACAAGTCGTGAGAGACCAAGAATAGGTTATGTAATCATATTTTTTCTTACTAGTGGGCCAAGCTAGCAAAGAGTCCACGTTCACGACCACCCACGATGTCGGACGCCCCCACCTCAACCCTGGAGCCATTGCTCACGCTCCTAGCTTATTCTCTAGCTAGGATTGAATCGACATTTTACCAAATTCCTGGTTCTGCTGTCGTCGCACGATACGTCAAGTCCTCGCACCAAAATGACCCAGGGCGAACTATCTTAGAAATCATCCTCATTATTTTTGCAATCCGCACGCTACTGCATTCTCGAACACGGGGCGACAAACAAGGCAAACACTTTATACAATTTTCTGAGAAGGTGAGTTCCCCAGAGGTACAACTACCCCATCTCATCTCTATGAATGTTCAGGAAATCGACGAACTGGTGGATGAGTGGACACCTGACAGCCTTGTACAACCTTTGAGCGAATGGGAGCAACGTGATCTGAGTTCTGTTCCCGTCATTGTTGGCCCTACTGGCCCCAAGCCCAAGCTTATGTCCAGCGGCAAGTCAGTTATCAACCTAGCAAGCTTCAACTTCGCGGGGCTCGCTGGAAACGAGCAGCTTAAGGAAAGGGCCATTGACACGCTGCGTAAATATGGTCTTGGAAGCTGTGGCCCTCCAGGTTTCTATGGGACGATTGGTGGGTTCGCGTCTCTGCACTGAAAGGGTGTATTTCACCTGCAAAACAGATGTGCATCTTGACCTGGAACGGGATATTGCGGACTTTTTGGGAACGCAGGCTTCTATCCTTTACTCTCAAGGGTTCTCGACTATCTCTTCTGTTATTCCAGCTTTCTGCAAGCGAGGCGATATCATTGTTGCAGACCGCCACGCCAACCTTGCCATTCAGAAGGGTATCCAGATCTCCCGTTCGACTATCCGGTGGTATGACCACAACGATCTCAAGAGCCTTGAGGATGTTCTTGTCAGCATCGAGAAAGAGAGAAAAAAGCGCAAGGGGCCATTGACACGTCGTTTCATTATCACTGAAGGCATATTTGAACGCGACGGGGAAATGGTCGATTTGCCCAAGCTGGTTTGTCATATGGTGCACTCCTGTTTAATTATGTTGAGCAGTCGACAGATCGAGCTTAAACACAAGTACAAGTACCGACTCATCCTGGACGAAAGTATCTCTTTTGGTACAGTCGGCCGCACTGGTCGTGGTTTGACGGAGCTTTACAACGTTCCCGTATGTTTTCTACTTAGCTGATTGAAGTAGTCTGATAGTTCCGCAGGCTACACAGATTGACATGCTTGTAGGGTCTGTCGCTAACGGATTATGTTCTGCTGGTGGGTTCTGCGCTGGTTCAACTATTGTTACGGAACACCAGGTGGGTCACACGACGATAAGGTTAGCCTTCCATTAATTTGTCTTCCATCTGATAGCGCATCAATGGCACTTCCTTCGTCTTCTCTGCATCAATGCCCGCCCTTCTGGCCACTTCAGGATCGGAGGCCATTGGTTACTTGCGGAATAACCCTTCAGTTCTCGCCAACCTTCACGAAAACGTTACCCTCATCCGCTCTATGTTGGAAAGGACCGAAGGAATTACGATGCTCGGTCATCGTGCTAGTCCCATAATCCACCTTTGTCTCCGCAACACTCCACAGCATCCTACGGCCACGCCTCTCTCGAACCATGAGGCAGAGGAACGTGTCCTGCAGGATATCGTTGACGATGTCCTTGCTAATGGGGTGTTCATTACGCGCGGCAAGCACCTGAGGGATCAAGAGTTGATCGATTCGCGTCCGACGATTCGCATCGCCGCTACGGCAGCATTATCGAAGAAGGACGTGGAAAAGGCTGCCGGTGTCATTAAGGCGAGCATCACAAAAGTGCTTGCGAAGAGGAGATAAACACTTGGTGGTAATCGGCTGTCCTCATTTTACTTACTGGGTGCTATTCCGCGGAGATTTATACCATATCTATGGACTGCCCATACTGTACCTGCGTATTGGATAATTGGTTCTTGTTACCCTGGTCCTCATCTCACGTGAGTTTCACGCAGGACAAGATAATGCCGGCTGGAGGCTTGACATGTGTCATTTCACTAGCTCGCAAGGTTTGTCATACAGGGAGATTCTCGCCGTTGCTAGTCATCAAAACATCAGTAGATAGGAGCACAACGGCATGACAACGTAAGGAGACACGCGACATCTATGAAATCGTGTTGATGAGATTAGACATGTAATCACGCTGGCTTTCCTAGGTCCCGTGACTAGTACAATATTATATTTAGTGGTGGTGAATGTTAGCCATTCAATATTTCTGCTTTTTGCTGTAATCGCTATGCGCGGAGGTCTGGCTGGTTACAAAACAGACCCAACGTGCTTCACGAAAATCTAGTACATATTTCAATCTTCCAACGTTCTCCTACTGTACAGCTAGCGACTGTCGATCCACCACAGTTTCCTACAAAGCGCGTAAGAGGACAAGTACAAGCACATAGGGGGCCACTGGTACACCAGGATCCCATCGTTTGCCTCCGTTACGAAGGGCCTACGCTCCCTTAGGGGCCTCGACTCTCTCGTATTCCTTCTCAGCCTCCTTCGGGTGTTCATGCGCCCACTCCAACCCAGCAATAACGGGGTAATCGAACCGCTTCTCGATGCCTGATTTCTGGTGAACCCCAGGAGTAGGCATTTGGCAGTGCCACGGAAGGTCGATACCAGCTTCGTCGAAGTAGGCTTCCATGTGTTGCGGAAGGGCAATCGCGATGAACTCTTCCACGTCTTCTGGGATTTTATGGGGGGTTATTCCGGTGAAGTCCTGGCTTGGGAGAGACTTGTATGATACACCCGATTCAGCTGCATGGCCAATCATTAACGCGACAACAATCTGGACAAGGAAAATATCTGGGTTGCCGTAGATGGGGGGGATGCTGTCGATGTTCCCCCAGGCTCGAGGTACGATATCAAGGGTATTGACCAGATTGAGATTCCATCCTTGGTAGCTCTTCGCTCCTTGCGCCTTACGAGCCGGGAATTCCTGGATGAAGAGGTCGGCGAATTCTTCATTTCCAGGACTGGCCCCCGCGCTAGGATAGGTGAGTGTACGGCCAGTCGGAATCACTTTAGCTGCAACAAGGGCGAGGGCGAGGGAGGGAGAAAGGGCGCCGCCAAGACTGTGACCGGCGGTAATAAATCTCAGAGAGCCAGGCTTGTCCAAATTGGTGATGAACTCGAGGAGGGTTGTTTGCGGGGATGCGGCACCCGCCGGTGTCGGAGTGGTAAGCAGGAAATGCACCGTGTTCACTGTCCCCGTAGCAATGTATGGTACGCCTGGTTTGATTTCTTTAGCGACAATAGGCCGACTCCCAATCCCTCCCTCAGAGTCAACCCAGGCTTGGAAATCACTGACAGTGTCCACTGCGAAGTTCTGTGTCTCCCACACGTACGAAGCGTTGGGAGGTGTGCCGGCGATAGCGATGACGTAGGTGGGATGCAGGGAGCCGTCTTCAAACTTGAAGTTTGGGTGGAAGGCAACATACCAGGAGTTGTCGGGTCCTGTGCTAGGATCGTCTGGGTTATTATGTTTCCATACGACTGGCCCCCATGCAAGTTGCCACCCATCACTTGGAAACACGGAAGGTAATAGGTTCTGAAGTCCCTTTTGAAGATCCTCCTGCTTTCCCGTACAACCACTGACGAGGTTGGAAGCGAGGGACAGGGTGAAGACTTGTTGGAAGGCGTCGAGCGACATTTCAGAGGCTGATTACACTATGTCATGGTCATAGTGTCAGAACACTAAAATGCACACAAAATGCTGTGAAGTAGACGCACCACAAAACTGGGCAAAAAGACTGCCGTCGACTGACGGAACTGGGATCCTTAAATACCTGCGCACAATGACGCTCACCGTATTTGGCCCGATTCTCGTTTTGTTTAGATCGAGTTTGATCCTGCAAGACGTTATCACAGCCGATGAGGTGGATTGGAAGCCGCCAAGAAGAGTAGAACATCCGCCAGATCAACTAACTACAGAATATTGGGCCGTTTCTAAATCCCTTCTACGAAAAGACATCAAGTAATTCCCTTATTCGTGCAGTCTCCAGCCAACCGGAGCTCCCAAAGTGCATTGAAAGCGTTACGCGATCTGCTGCACGGATCAGTGGCAGTTAAGTAAATTTACTGGATCAAGCGAATAACGTTACCCAATAAGAACATCACCGGGCAAGGGCCCAAAGCCGGATCCCGGTCAGGCAGAATACAAGTTCCTTCTTAGTTCAAACCTCTGACACGGAATATGATCACACTCGGCACGAAGATGTCAGAGTAGAGCACCATACCTTGTATTTGCTTGTCACCTCTTCGCTGATGCAAAGCTACTATCAGTGGAGCCACACAGAAGCCGTACCTCAAAAACGTAAATGAAGCACGACGGCCTTGCGCACTGTGTCCACCCTAGTGCAGCGAGATGCCGATAAAATGATAGCCAGCATGATTCTAGGACTTAGAATTCCAACGTAGACCCTAGGTCTGGGAAAGGGGTCCCAGGTACGTTCACACCAATTGTGTTCTATATACACGTTCGCCTGTTTTTGATTGCGGGGCTTCAAAGCTTCACTGTCACAGGACCTATTTTAGTCACTTTGCATCAGAACTTCGCGAGTCACAAGCTAAGTAGAGGCGACCATGGGAGACGAAAGGGGCAATGTCGAGGGTAGTGTCGCTACTTTGGCGGAATCTGCCCCAGTAAGAACAAAGGGAACTTACTAATTCGCTACTGATCGCCGTGATTATTAGCAATAGATTCTTTGGTTGGAGACGAATCAGCGACGAGTCTGACATGTACATGCCATACAAGACCCTCATTATCAGGCATATTCATGTGCCAAATAACTGTTCGAGATCCAATAATGAGTTGGGTAAGGAGTTGGTCGTCATTGCGGCGTGGTGGCACGAGGTGGCAGTGTGGAGTCATTGAAGATGACTTACTATCGTGAGACCAGAGATACAAAATGGACTAGAGATGCAAAACACGCTCCACTACAACACACAATACAGAGAGCGCGTTGTGCTCGTGGATCTAGTTCGTATTTAATAGACCTTCTTTAGAGCCTTATATTTTTTTTCTTGAAAAAAGATTATTGTATTGATGTCGGCTTCATATCTATGCATTGATATGCATGCTTCTGATGGTAAACAGTCAGGGTACAGCGAGATTCATCTCTTAAAAATACAAGAGAATTGGGATGGATATTTCATAACCTTATCCTTCTCTCCCATGCTTTTCTAAAAACATTTCACTGAAATGTGGGTTGCTACCGCACTCCCAATCCCCATCACCAGTGATGCTGCACAGCGTGACGAATTCGAGCGGAGTTACACGGCAGTGAGTGGCAGAACAAGGCAGAGGTCACGAGACCGTGTTCCCAATAGACGATACAACACTCGAATGCTTCATGCGGCAATCGGAGTTTCAATAGCATGTGTGACAAATCGTGACCTCCTTCGGAGTTGCGTCACGGAAATTTACAACTCTGGTCCACTTTCTGGACAGCGCATCGGCATCCGCCTGGCACACTTCATTTGTGTCCAATTCTCGTTTTAAAGACGAGGATTTTATCTACATCTGCTAATATACTATTGAATTTTTTTTTTTCACGATTTATTTGTTAGACAAAAAGTGCACTACAAGAAAAGCACATCTGAATTTTGCAACTCTGGTCTCACAATAGTAGCTACAGTCGACTTTCTCATAATGTATACGGTCATACTGTATATTTCTCATATTGTATCAGCTTTGGGTGGCTCCCGTCGTGGTATGCAGGGAATATACAGTAAAATGTGATATTGTATAACGTATAGGATAAATGGAGGTAATATACATTATGAGATTCAGCTCAAGGGGGAACCGGATGAAGACCTGGCCGGAAAATTGAAAATTTACAAAGAATGGAATGAATTTGCAGACTCGCTACATGCTGCAAGCATAACATGGAATGGAGAGAGCCCTGGCCGGTCACTACTTTTTGCTGAAGTGCCATGGTAAGGAATTTAGAGGACACCCTCACTATTTTAAAGGAGAAAAACCGGATTTTCAGGACACCACTTTTGATTGATGAGTTGCTGGATCCTTCCGAGTGAGAAAACCTTAATACAAAGACCAAAGCCTTTGAGAATGATACAGCAATCATTGCAGAAGTTCATCGATGTGAGGCAGTCCAGAACAGAGAGACTATAGATATGAATTCAGATAAAAACTACCAAGACAATTCACCAGCAATGGGTGCTTCCGAACTGATATCACTGACTGAGAAGCTCAAAGTAGGTTTCATGCCACAGGTTGGCATAGATTCCTCATCTGAACTCCTTCGTCATCTTCGAGCATTTCGAGTAGAGCTCCGCTGTGAGCAGATTAAAACTGTAAAGCAGACAACGTTGATTAGCCATGGCTTTCTGAAGGCAGCGTAGCATCGAGTTTTCCACACATGCACTGCCACTTCCTAAGTTGTTGCAACCCCTATTCCCGTGTGAACCTTTTGCTAGTGTATTTTTCTCATAACATATTGGGGCTGGGTGGCTTCCGGTGATATACGTTATGAGAAAGTCGACTGTACATGCAAAGACTCGAATGTCGGAAGTTGAATCATAATGACTCGGAATCAGCACGACCTTCTGTGCTTCCAATACTATCGCGAGACCAGAGTTGCGAAATGGACTAGAGATACAAAACGCACTCTAATACAAGTTCTGAATAAGAAGCAGGTACACAAGACAATTTTCACATTCACAGCTAGTATTCCCATATGGACTATCAATCCATAATGCGCTTCATATATAACACCAACAAGGCCTCCTATTCCTTTTCAGCGTCCTCCGCCCTCTTTTGAGCCTCTTCCGGGTGCTCACGTGCCCACTCAAACGCTTCAATGATGGGGAAATTAAACCGTTTCTCAATCTCTCCTTTCTCACTGACTCCAGAACTAGGCGGCTGGCTCTTTGACGGAAATGCGACACCGACTTCATCAGCGTAAGCTTGGATGTGTTCCCTGATAGCAATCTGAACAAATTCTCCCATATCGCTTGGCGGAGTGGGAGGAAAGGTACCAGTGAAATACTGGCTTGGGAGGGGCTTGTACAGCACACCAGAGCGACCCGAATGGAAACCAAGGAACATCACAGCAGCCATGAAAACGAGGAAATTTGGAGGTGGACCGTAAATTCGAATAATGTTGTTCAGGTTCTGCTCTTTACAAATATCCGATTTGTTACACCAGGCCTGAGGCACAATATCCAGCGTGTTGACGTGATTGAGGTTCCACCCTTGGTAACTCTTCGCTCCTTCAGACTTGCGAGCTGGGAGTGTCTTCTGAAAGAGGTCGGAAAAGGCTACATCTCCGGGACTGGGTCCTGCAGTAGGATAGGTCAAGCAATTTTCAGCCCGGATAATCCCAGCTAAGACCAGGGCAAGCGCGAGAGAGGGAGAGAGGACACCGCCAAGGCTGTGACCAGTAGTAATAAACTTGGGATGGGCAGATTTATCCAGATGGGTGAGGAAGTCAAGGACGGTTGTGCCCGCGGAAATGGCACCTCTCGGTGGCGGGGTGGTGAGCAGAAAATGTACCGTGTTCACGGTCCCTGAGGAGATATATGGTATACCTGATGTGACATCCTTCGCCTCAACGACTTCGGGCTTCTTTTCAATTCCCCCATCTACCCAGGTTTTGAAGTTGGTGACAGTATCCACTGCAAAGTTCTGTTTCTCCCACACGTACCCAGCTTCCATAGGAGTGCCAGCAATAGCAACAACATAGGCAGGATGACGTCCAGAGCCGTCCTCGAACTCGAGGCTTGGATGATAGGCGACATACCACGAGTTGTGAGGTCCGGTGGTAGCATCATCGTGCTTCTCGTGCTTCCACACAACTGGGCCCCAGACGAGCTGCCATCCATCTCCTGGGAAAGTAGAAGGCAATCTGGTCTGAAACACCTCTTGCAGGGAAGCCTGGGTTCCCTTCAGACCATTGACAAGGTTGGCATTAGCAGACAAAGTGAAAACATTCTGGAAGACGTCAAGCGGCATTTCAAGTACTGGATAGACACTATAGCGTTAGATGGCAAAGCCCGCACCCGTCTTAATGAGGCGGACGCACCGACAAATTGGACAGGGAGTCTACATTTCGTTGACGAAGATGAGATTCTTAAATCCTTTGCTTGGTCTATCGTAACATTGTTGGAGTCGGTTTGCTGTTCATTTCCGATTAAATTCAATCGCAAACGTAAATAAAACTGATCGGTCGGATTATGTAGGTGTTAGAGTGGCATTGGTGACGGGAAAAATCTAGACATGTTGTCTATAAGTTGACAGAGCGTGGTCATTAACATAATGGCGATCTGAAAGCTAGTCTCGACCCAGACGCTTCGGTCACCCGTTTTGGAAGCCCTCGGAAGCTTCCGAGAGCTTCCAAAACGGGTGACCGAAGCGTCTGGGTCGAGACTATCTGACAGCTAAATAATCAGTGTAGGAAAAATAGGGGGTTCAGATTTAGTATCGATTTCTAACGACGAGTGCAATTCGGTTCGGACAACGCGCGGTTGCATGGCCTTGTTCATATCCGGTTGCAGACTCCTGGAGAAACGGCAATGCGAGCTTGAATGGAGATGACGGTACCAATGGGACATGACCGGCAATAACGGTGACCAGTGACCGAGGATCTGGGTCCGAATGAAGTACACTAGTACGTACCTGACAGAATGACGGACTCAAGTACGCTGAAATAGGTAGGACCTATTAGACACGGTCAGGGTATCTATACTTCCAGAAGAGCCCTTCTTTGATGGGAACAAAGCCCAAACGTGTTTTCAACCTCAATACACTGTGGTAACAAGTTAAACGAGGCTGGGGCAATAGAAACAGTGCGCACGTGTCGTTATGCACGATCCCCTTCCAAGCAGCGTGTTCATAGCGATTAGGATGATAACACAAAACCCAAAGTAAAGCTCAATCATCAGTCAGGGTGCACCACGCCACATGTGGCCCCCTGCACCCGAAGAAGACCCCCACCAGAACTAGTAAGGGTGTCACAGTTACAGCTATCTTGCGTCGGCACAAACCCTGTCTTTTTTCAATGAGGTCTATCAAAAGATACACCTACAGCAGTAATTTCAGGACCTTCCAGTCGCCGCTTCTCCACGAATAGTCCGCTGTTCTGCACCTCTTTGGCATGCACATAAGTGGTAGAAGAAAAGGTTCTATCTGGGGGAGGCTGAGAGAGACCCGAGGTGAGCACAGGACTGGAGAAGCCAATAGATTTTTCTTTGTTTTTACGGCCCGGACACCGCCGCAGAAGATGCAAACTTGGTACAAATAAAAGTGACCGAATTCAAAGAACATGATAAGCATTTGCAATGCAACCAGCTTGAGAAGAGCTAGAAGGAGAAAAAGACTGTTAGCGTCCCATTGCTCCTCAATCGCCTTTGGCCTGCGACTGCTTTATTGCCTCTGCCCTTATAGACTTAAACGCGACAGTGGAAGTCGACCGTGGCCAATGGCGAAAACACTGAGACGCGCGTGCGACACAATTGGACTACGTTCTATATGGGCGACCACGAGGTGTGGGTGCAAAGGACGACTCCAATCGCACCTCTATGCTGAGCGGTGGAGTATAAGTTGTGCACGTGACGACTGTATGCCAAAATGGGCTGTAATGCAGACCGATTCGTTAAAGAGTACTACAGTACACTATCTCATACTGCATAACGATGGTCACCCCTTCTTGCTATGCATTATGGGATGTTATGCATTACTAGACTCATATTTTGGTGGTGGGGGGTGGGTTTGTCCTGGCCTCCTGGTATGCACTACGAGATATTATGCATTATCATGTTATGCATTATGAGATAGTGTACTGTACTTCAATAGCATCGTGACGGGCCTGCCACCACTAAAGAAACTTGAAGTTTCAAGCTTAAAACCCATTTATAGTGGTCGCCAAGCCATACTCTTCTTGTTGGAATTAGCAAGCGCACGCGCAGCCACGAACGCCACATTTCCTAGCCCTTGACCGCATATTCTAACCCTTCGCTACATATCCAGCCCTTTTGCCACTGTCTCTACCCCTTGGTAACATTCACCGGCCCTTTGCCACAGGCCCAACACATTCTTTTTGGTCGTAATATATTCTCTAGCATATATAGGACGTATTTTTGATAGTGGTCACCTCAGTCCATTGTTTCACGCACGACTGAGTCTAGCTCGACAGTCGTGCGCCGATTCCCCGTGTATATTTCCTACACTTCTTGCCCCAGGAGGGCGCGTCAGCGAGTGGTTCACAAGTAATGGAGGCAGGCACATATCATAAATACACACACACGTTTAAAATACAGGAAAGTTACGACTGTGATTGGACTATACTGCGCCTTTCCAGTGGCAATGTCACCCTTAAAACAAATGAATCCTTCTGACCTTGGAGTGAAAATTGAAGAAGGTTACCTTGTTACGCTCGACACGCACCATCATCAGATTCTTTCGAACCCAATATGTTCATCACGTCGGCCAACGCATCGTCCAGGTCGGTTAACCAAGCCCAATCCCAGACCTCTACCATCCTCTCGCCGAACTCCCCGAGGGGAATGTCCCCCGCATTCCACGAACACATCTGCCCAGTTAATATCGCGTTCGTGGCGATATTATTTGAGAACGGTCTCCTTATTTTGTCGTACACAGCAAGGGCACGAGAAATTGTCTCTAACTTAGTCGACGGATGTCCAAGTGCCGTTGCAAGAAGGTAGGCATCCTGAAGGCATCTTCAGTCACCAGTAGCTTCAAACAAAATAAAAGTAAGCCATGCCTCGATACTTTGTACCGCACCAGAACCCTGGAAGGGTGTCATTCCGTGTGCTGCATCGCCTATCAATGCAACCCGACCGTAGTATTGAGCTGGAAGATGTTTTACGACATGAACGGCCCATAGCGAGCCTCTGTCAATACTCTGTCAAAGATGGTGTGTTATCACCGAAGACGGTTGATTCACGAGGTAAATTGTGTTTACTTCAAGGATAGGCTTTGTTTCGTCTTCAAGGTCTGAAAACGATTTGCAGAATTCTTCCTTCGACAACTCTCGTACCCATGGTCCCTCAAAACTTTTTCTCGCCGATGTGTCGGCGTCGTAGCAAGTACGCACTAGTTCCTGTGACAAAGTATACCCCACGAAATTAATGTATTTTCCTTGGGAGATGGGATAAAGAAGTATGAACTGTCAACAATCTCAGAACAATGCACGCTCATTTGACCTCGTACTCACAGCATCCTTCCCTAAGTACTGTGTAGAGCAAATCACTTAGCTCCCGTCAAAATGACAAGATCCAACATACCCAAGTGGATTCTCGGAGTGCTCGATGTTGAGGAGCACAAGCTCGGAGCTTCTCGGCTTCGATTAATGTGCGGTGAGTAATTACTCCACTCCAGATGGGATCTATACAAGACAATGCGGCTGATGCTGCTTGTCCACTCAGGCTCTGAGCCATTTCACGCATCATGCAGCCACGGACAGCTGACTTTATTCCATCGGCACCCACTAGCAGATCGCATGATGACGTCGATCCGTCTGTAAAAGTCAACGTAATCGGAGAATTTAATGGAGTCATAGGCTGGGAATATGAAACAAGTCTCTTCAACGTATGCGTCTTGCATGAAGGTGACAGATGCGACAGCAGAATTCCATGGAAGTCCGCTCGATGGAATTTCATCAAGGCACCTGGGAGAAATCATCAGTCAATGATATTCTCATGAAATCAGACTTCGATGAAGTTACCCTTTGTCATCAGTTGGAACAAATCGATGCCGTCAGGCTGGTCGCTCTTGCGATAGCGAAAAGTCGGAACTAAACTTCAGTGAGAAGTCGGCAGTCCATGCAATATCTGACGCACTCACCAAAATCATCTGTATATTCCCAGTCTGTTGCTGCGTTCATGAGCGCTTGCTCGACGCTCGTGCCTAGCTTCCGCAAAACCTTGTTGCATGCGACCGCTTCAACCGCCAGTCGAATAGTTTTGGAAGGAGTATCCCACCCTGAACCCTCGTGGCCATATCCCAACGCCAGCGCCGACCTCTGTGAACTTTTTGCAAGCTTCAAATATCTCAACCTCAATATCCGGGTATTTAGACAAAGCGACAGCGAGTGTCAGACCACCAACACCCCCTCCACTGTCGTGGCACATAAATCTAGTTAGTCTGCAGTAAACCTTATAGACGCATTTCGTACCATATTGCAACCTTGAACTTCGTGTCGGTCATTAGTATACTGTTGCCTTCGCCGTCTCGAGGGGAAAATGAGATCAATTACTACGCCAACTCCTTTTATCACCGTCTAGCTAGCACTGCCCCAAAGCGTTAGGCCGGCGTCAGTTCTATCAGCTGACTCATTCGTATCACGTGCCATTTCAGATTTCCCGGTGTTTCGGCTACCACTGCTTGACCTCCTTCAGAACGCATACTTCCGTAACAAATGTCCATGGGGGAATGCGTTATGAGGGTGTCTGCTGTAAGCAGGCGGCCGTGGTCTCACGGCGTAATGGAACGCCGGGCGCAAATGTAAAGCATCTGAGTTCCTAGTGGGCTATGAAAGGTTAGGTCCAATTGGAAGGAGTCACCAAATCAGGTAAATTAGGCCTCCATCAAAATGAACCGGCTTTAACGCGTAGTATCAGTACGGCACGGTGGAAGGAGCCCGACAGCTCTACCGTTGAATAGTGAATTCGATTCAGGCCTGTCAGTATAGCGGCATTTTACAACCAGCGGGGGAGGCACAAATGAGCAGTGATACTGTTTCAAGTGGCTGTGCCTAGCCACCAGACCATGCCATCTCGAATACATATGGTTCTAACTTCGAGCATCGCAAGATCCTAAAAACGGATGCGATATTACCCAGCAATTAGTTCCGAACCACAGTAGACCCCTAAGCCTGGAACTGGTGATGGTAATAACTCGTCCTTGTATCAGTAATCCAGGGCCGATCTTTCGTGATTTGACAGCTCGGACCGATCTGATCGGTGCATGAAATACCTCGTAACTATCCGCCCATCAAGTGGACATCTTCGCGTGTCGTTTCCGGCAATATGGGTTCGAGGTAAAGAAATCTATCAAAGACCAACATCGTGAATGTTCAGCCATCCCCTATCACGGATTACCTACGATATGAGATCAAATCATATAAGCTATGTCATGGGCTATCCCTAGACGTGTACTATTAGCAACTGACGACGGAATAAAACCCTGGAGAACCTTATGGAAGACGAATTTACCGACAACTCCAGCATTCTCTATGGATGGAATATTATGGATTGTCACATTGAACCCTTCATTTCAGTCTTCAAATAGTCCTTGTTCGGGACAAGACGTTCGCAGCTCTGTTCTGTGTCACCAACTAAACCTGTCTTGGAGAATCTAACTTTTATCCCACTTCCTTAGTGTATGACTTGTTCTCATCCCACCGACCGTACGTCTCGCCACGACGGAATCGGCCCTACCCAAAGTGAGTCGGTAATGATAACACTAAGCAGATTAAAGGCATCATTACCAAGCCCTTACTCAAATAAAGTCCAACGGAAAGAGAGTGAGAATCCAGTGTTGCGTATACGAGATGGAAATTCCACGGATGTGGACTTGGGCGTGGGCTATGATGCCTCCGACAATCAAGTATTGCGCCACGGTACATAGTAATGACGACCGCAGCGATTGGATGAGAATATAGAATACGTAGCCTGAGATTCTGGAGGAGATAGTTGGCTCAGAGTGCCGTATTGTAAGGTCTGGCTGGGCAGTCGAAGTAATGGAATTGACACAAGACGCAGCCAGAGCAATCAACTAAAATTTCGACTACGACCACCAGCGTCTGCCAGTCGTCGCTGTGATGGCATCGACAAGCTATCACGCTGCACAGGAAGTTGGGTCGTACGTGTGACTGCTCGGTTAGCCATGATCCCAATTTCTGACTCGGCGCGTGGCAGTGATGGCACACGACTCTTACTCACCCCTGAGGCCACTGTGCGGACGTGGATTCGCCCTAACAACCCCGCAGTTCAATGTACAGCAATATTGATACCATTCGTGCATACATCAATGTCCTATCAGCAACGATGCGGTCCCCGCAGTCTGAGTGTTATCGCTAGGGCACTGGTCTCTGGGACACTGATGACATGAACCAAATCAGCAAGTTACAACTTGAGACGACTTTGATAGCCAAGTTACGGGATAGGGATAACAAAGAAAAAAAAGAGTGCGAGTTGAACAAGGCAAGCTGGCTTGCAGGTCCGAGTCACGTGACGACTCACAAAATGTTCTCCAACTGTTTCGACGCGTCCGTTGAGATGATGATACCTTTTTGATGGATGCGACACTGTTAGAGTGACGCACCACGCATCCTCAGCGGTTCATCAGCATTTTAGACTCAGTGTCAACATCTCGAGGAACACCAAATCACAATCTAATTTGGACAGCAAACAGCATGGACTAACCCGTGGTACCTCTCACCTTGACTGCTCAACGCCCAGCGGCCATACTCCCACCATCAGCCTAGTATCATCGTATACTCACAGGATTTGGAAAAGGATGCATACCCGATTGTCAAGTCGAGTTCTCGCGTAGGACGCCGCATTTCAGTTATTGCTCCCTACGAGCGACACATAAATCACTTCCGGTGTAGGTTATGTGATCTTGGATCTAGTATTTATATTACCTGAAAGAAGCCAGAACAGGCTTCGATGCCAGACACAAGATACACTACTCCCTAATCAGACACCGTCAAATATCACCACGGGTGGCCCACGGTGCAGAGGAGTATGAGTCAAATGTCCTCTGCAAGTTTCCAGTGGCAGCCTGACGTTAAAACCAATCAACCATGCTGGCAGCGGGATGAACGCGGAAGAAATTTACCTCGTCAGGCTTGACATGGAGACGCGTCCCATCTTGACACACTCTTGAATCCAGCATGGTTATCGCATCGTGCAACGCACCGTCCAGATCGGTAAGCCAAGCCCACTCCAAGTTCTTGGTAATTTTCGCACCGATCTCGGCGAGGGGGGTGTCCCCTACTCGCAATACACTCATCCGCCCGGACTCTATCGCACGTTGCGCGACATCCTGGGCGAATGGTCGTCTTAATTCGTCGTACACCGCTAGAGCACGAGGTATTGTCTCTAATTTGGTCGATGCATGGCCAAGCACCATAGCAAGAAGATAGGCATCCTGGTTGTATTTTCAGCTGCTGGTTTCTTTGGAATAAATGCAACCGAGTCATACCTCTATACTTTGGCCCGCACCGGACCCCTGGAAGGGTACCATTGCGTGCGCCGCATCACCAATCAATGCAACCCGACCATGGTATTGCGACGGCAGATGTTTTACAACATGAACGGCCCACAGCGCTCCTCCGCTGATACACTGTCGTAGATGGTGTCAAGGAAAAAGATCGATTCAACGCGGACCATGTTTACCTCAAGAATTGGCTTAGTGTCGTTTTCAAGTCCTGTAAATGGTTTGCAAAAATCTTCTTTCGACAACTCTCGCATCCACGGTCCATCAAACCCTATTCTTCCAGAAGTGTCCGCATCGTAACAGGTACGCACAACTTCCTCGGACAGAGTAAATCCAGCAAAATTGATGTATTTTCCTTGCGAGATTGGATATACGAGGAAGAACTGTCAACGGATATTAGAATAATCCAGGTCATTTGATCGCATACTCACAGCGTCCCTCCCCAAGTACTAAATAGGGGTCATTAGCCAACTCTCATTAAACTGAG
>JBBPKE010000486.1:0-18183 GCA_038089095.1 Tylopilus orsonianus | reverse complement strand
AGAATGTTCTGATGGAAGAACGGTAATTAAAATAAGAAGCCGTACTAGCGGCAATCAGAAAAGAAGCGTGCACAGCACGGACATTAATGGCCTCATGGCCGCTTATCCCCTTATGGGCATATTGCCCACACTAACTCCGAGCGATGACTCGAGCTCAAGGACTTAGTCGTTTTGTCATTTGTTGGTCATGGGACTTATGATCACATGACTTGAAACATTCTCACGATCACGTGCAGTTCACGTGACTTTCGTTTCACGACTGAGGTAAGTTGATATGTATTTCACCCTTTACCTACTCAAGCTAACATGTAATGTAGCCTTGCTTGATAGGTAAATAACATTAGTCTGTTGATCACACATGACTGAGCCTTGCTCAATAGGTTGTGCTTTTCCCCCCCCTCTGGTATATTCTTATAGTGACCCCATAGGTTTTTGGCTTTAACTGCAATCCAGAAACAAAGAGCAAAGATAGCCCAGTTGGTGCCTTTCACTTCAAGCTGTGGCACATTACTTGGGAGGATATTGGTGGGAACAATGGTTGCCATTTGGAAAGCGTATGGTTTAGTCTGGTTAGTGTGCTGAGAGCTCAGGGCTCATAACCTTTAAGAAATATACTTGGAGGGGAAAGGACATGACTAGCGAGCAGAACTCAGTCGTGTGGGATACAACGGACTAAGGTGACGGCTAAGAGAAGGTATGTCTTATATACGATACAGAATGTATTATCGTAGAAAGGGGATATCGTGCTTTGTAGGGTCCCGATGAAAGGAAAACATAGCAATGACAAAGAACATTCATATGCGAGACATGAAAACAAAGGAGCACCATATGATGTGGCGAGTAGGTTTGTGAATGTGGCGAGTGTGCTATCCGCACAGTGGTGAACATCACATGCCGGTGCCACTCGTGGCTGCGCGCGCGCTTGCTAATTCCAACACCTTGTGCGGCCCAATCGTGGGTCAAGTGCAAAGGCTTCCTTACACCCTTGCATATGCGTTTTGGCTCCCGAATTGGACCCTCACTCGCACACTGACCTTCAAGCCAGCTCATTTTCACCTTCCCGGCCATGTTAATCCTAATCCATGTAGGCATTGATGTCTAACCCGGACTCGGGGGCTTCCTACTAACTTATCAACGTACAGCATTTATCTGACCCACGTTCGTTACCCCGTCTCAATCTCAATGTCCGTCTGATTTCATGATGGTCGATACACACCTAAAACTGACTCCTGCGCCTCCTGCGCCCCCCTCCCTTCATGATGAAACTTTTGCCGCATAGTGACAGCAAATTCGACATGTGGATGTGCTTGTATGAACTCTTTCACCTTTGTATATACAGACCGCAAGGACGTTTTCGTGTCTCAGAACTTGGTGTTTCAAACACAATCCCGATATCCACCCCTTCAATGCGAGCTTGCCTATAAATCGGTACCTGTACGCTTCCTCTCGCACATCTGATTCTTATCTCTCTTTACAGATATTCGTTTTGTTTCAGCTGGGTAATATGCATCTTCTCTGACCAGTTGAACCTCGTCGTGCGGGGTGTCGTCATCACCGTACGAGAGATGTTACTAAAGCTGCAGTGAAATCTTTGGACGTTGTTCCACCTGTTTCGGCTCCATCTGCGACCACTACCGAGGCGCTCTACAGTGTCAGAACGAGCACGTTCGTAACGTGGACCGGCACTGGGCACATCACGCAAAGGGTACTCCCTGCAGTACAGCTCTGACGTCCTTTCCGACGGAGAGAAAGCATGTCCTAGTCCTCCACCGTTGAAGCTAAGGCAATAAAAACCCACGGTTCGCCTGCGTTTGCAGAAACAAAGACCTTTGGCCACGAGTCTCCATTGAACGACGGTTTGCTACGTATGTACGCATGGATCCTATCAGCATGGTCGCGCCTAGATCTCTCATCTCGTCGCAATTACCAAAACTATTGCTGCCCTAGTAATGTGCAAATATGACCCGCTCACGAAGGTTGAAAACTGCTTGCGTTTATTGACATATCCCAAGCTCAGAACTTTGACACGACCAGGTGCCCCCGCCGATCGTTCGCGGCAGTATTACTTTAGGAGAAGGATCCAAGCTATGTAAGGACCCCAAAAGGACCGAGCTCTCAATATAATACGAAAACAGACTCGGGAAACAAGAATGTCGTGAACAAGGGTCCGTTTCAAAAGGCACAAACACATTGACAGAAACGTAAAACGAAAGAGGCCTATTGCGTCTCTATAACAGCAATGTGGTGAGCACGGTCACTAGCGTGCCACCGAGGCAAAGCATTGTACTTGTCCAAGGACTCGCCGACATCGAGCTCGCTTGATTCTTCACAGCCGCAGTGGCAGTGGCAATGAAGCTGTTCCAAGCCTCGACGGTGGCCGTAGGGAAGAAATAGCTCGACACGGTCGTAGCTGAACCATAATAAATAGCCGCTTCTCCAGTCATGATCTCATTCCCAAGGGAGGACACTTCGCCTCCAATAACGGTGACCGAGCCCGAGCTCGTGTTGGTCACCAGTCCAGTTTGATTGTTGCCAAAGATGAATTCTCGGGCAAATGTGAGAGCCTGCAAGCGTGTCATGGAGGAAAAACGGAGAAGAAGGCGGCCACTCACGGAGATGGGGTTGTTGTATGCAACAAGGTGCCCGGCGTGGGCAATGAGGATGTACGTCCAACCACGTTCTTGGTGGACGATACCTGCAAACTCGCCGTCGTCATTATACCACGGCGTGTCCGGCTTACGTGTGAAACCCTGGATTCCACCAAACGTAGTGTTCTGAGGTAGAGAAGGTTAGGAGTTTGACTAATGTGCACCGTGTGTCTGGGATAATACCTGGATAGCAACTGTACATGTGGTTAGCTAGTTACTGCGAGAAAGTAGGGAAAAACACACTCTGGGAGCCAAAATGTGGGACAAGCGAATCGTCGTTTCCAGAATATATGATGACCATCATGTTGTGCGCCGTTGCGTTTGTCGCAAGTTCAGTTAGGAATGCCATTGGCCTGAACCTGTAGGTAAACAAGCACGCCGGGCATGCAGAGTACTCACTCAACGCCTACGGAGAGCGGTGAATAACTTAGTAAAAGAATAAGCTTTCGTTGAAGCAAGAATTGAAACTCACTTGGGTCACCATAGATGTTGGCTGTGAGGAATCTGGGTAAATTTGACTGCAAACGTCGTGAAAGCCTGATTGCTCACTTGTGCCATTTGTCTGTGCAAATGGGGAAGGGATAACCTCCTCCCAGTCTTTGCTTGTAGGCGCGTGGATTGCAGCTCGCGTTTGTGCATCTGAAAGAATTTCAGCCTCGGGTCGGTCTAGCAGCTATTCGTGCAAACCATTGAGAAAGACACTTCCGTCCGTGGCCGCTTCGGGGCTCAACGCATCGGGGATGTTATAACTATCAAATTGCTGGCCCAATGCTAAAAGATGGGGTATGAAATAAATGAAATGAAGAGTAGAAAAAACGTACACCAAGGAAATGTGAAATTCATGGCGTAGTCGAGCATCTCGGCCCATAGGTCACATTTGTACCAAGGGTCGATGGTGCCGTTCGCGCGACCGGCCAAGTCACGCTTCCACGCATTGCGAGTGCGAAGCCTTTCCCCATGGGTCAACGGAGGGTTGGCTCTCTCTCCCATTCGGGCGGCCAACTGATTCTCGACATCAAGGACAAACCCTCTCTTAGTGAGTTTCGCGTTGTTTTGGCGAAAGGATCCATTGAGTATGGGAGAAGGCATTGGGGCATTTAGGGTTGGAAAATGCATCGGTTGAGGATATTGAAGGGTCAGGTCGTACCCACAGAGTGTACTCCTAACGCAAAGGATAAGCACTGCTGGAATACATAACACCACGGAGAACATACTGCTCTCGAAAGTACTCGAACACCTGTGGATCGTACCCAATAATTTGTGGGTATGTTTCTAGTACAGTAATCACAGGCAAATCTGCGAACGTTTCTGTAGACGTAATCGCCCCATCCCCAATGGCGATTCGAGTCAGGTTAACGGGGGGACTCTCCGTCTGGAAGTAGGCTTTGGTGATGTAAGGCTAAAGCAACGTTACGCGGTCCAGTATAGGAGTATAAGAAGATGGTACATACTATGTATGTTCCAGCATAGCTCTCACCAGTGAGATGCAAAGGTCGTGTGGCAAGATTCGGGAACACGCTTATGAAGTTCTCCAGGAAACCCATCTGTTAATAATAAGTTAAAAAGCCACTGGGCCAGAACACTGCTGGGTCTCACGAAATCGGCCCCAAGCTGGTCCTCGTCGGGGACTGAGTATCAGAATCAAAAAATGAATGTCAGAACCTAACTCATGTGCTCACCATATCCATCGGTATCGGCCGTGCCGAACCCAGTTCCACTAATACAAATGTGTGACTTTACCTTTATGGACAATAGGAATCAACGCACACTGGTTGATCGATCCATACGTAATCTGCAACCGTGGACCATGCATACTGATTCTCAGCGGCCGAGTAATTACTCAAGATGCTGATAGGACCATTCTGAGGCAAACATGTCAACATGGCGGTCGCGATAGAATACAGTCAGTAAACAAAGACGAACCTCAAACAAGAATCCGATGAGACTTGAAGCTCCGGGACTACGCAGAGCATTAAGTCATTTGCCGTGTGTGCGTTCATGAGCTCACCCTCCATTAAGCCAAATCGCCCAAGGCTCACTACTATTCGCGGTGAACGACCCATTGGAAGACTCAAACGCCCAGAAGAATAGAGTATCATTCGGATGACCTGCTCTCTGCACGGGGATGTTTCCAGCCCAGTTCCGAGGAAGCGCCCATGTCACATTCGGAAGACTCTCTGTGACCTGGAAGTCTGCGGGAACGTCAGGTGTGAGAGGGCACCCACGTTGGGCGAAGACACACAATTTTGCCATTCTGGACTGTAGTTGCCAGCCGGCATTCCAGGATATACCTGAGGCCAGCTACTTGGCCAAGACGGGGTCTGCGCGAATGCAAACAATGAAAAGGTGGATGCTGATACCAGGAGAGCGATGCATGGCGAGCGGGACATGACAGGGGAGTATCGAGAAAACATGCAGCGCTAGTGTTTAAATAAAATTGGCCATACGGCGTCCAATCGTAAGTGAGGCTGGCGGCTGACCAGAATGGCATAGTCTTATCAGAAGGCGCCACTAATCCGAAAAGGTGTAGGAGGCGGCGATCAACTTGCAATTCCGGACGTCATATGGAGCTGCTAGTGCAGGTGGGTGGAGGAGACAGCTTCGATGCTGATACGCCTGGCACGTGTGAATGGCAGCCAACGTGCTTCTGTTGGAGCTGGGCGCGTCGATGAGCAATGAGTCGACTTCTGTTGGGCCACGATGCAGCGAGTCGAACTAGTTTACTTAATTAGTCTCGTTAACCGATGGCGGCTAAGGCAGTACACATCCTGATGGAGCTTTGAATGGGAAGAACGGGCATGGCCCACTTAGCAACCGGCCACTCCCCGACCGCAGTGTTGCCGTCATGACCCTTTTCAAGAGGGAACTAAATCCTGAATCAGATTGAATTCACTCAGGCTCACTGAGCAGAAAACCACGTTATTCGGGAGCAGCTATGTCAATCCACAAAAAAAAAACCTTGCTGTAGAGGCCTAAAATCATTAGTGGCGCCTCGTTAGCGCATTTACTGTCAACGGTCTGCAAAGCACAGTGCGTCTTCATAACACACATGCACATCATACCAAATGGCCCATCAAGAAGCAGTTCTGAGCGGAGACTCGGAGCGCTCGAAACTTGGTTGTGAGACGCAGGGAAATTGCCAGTGTACCTGACCGAGATTTTTCAACTTCCCACCTACTCCGACGCCGTAGGCAAACGCTGGACAGGAACTATTGCGCTATTCTCCTGTTGCAAATTGTTGACTGATATAACCTTTTATTCAGCAACGAGATACGCACCCGTTCTCATAAGCGTGGCGCTGTCTAGCTCAGGCTCAGGCTAGCGTGAGCTACTTCGGTCCCTGGGATAACCCAGGAATCAACTGAGATGGATCATAATCTACAATGCAGTAGGAAGTAGTTATGACAGTATAAAGGCTAAACGTGTCTATTGCCAGGCTTCTTGCAAATTTTCGCAACCCATGGGTGTGGATCATCTTCAGATCCTATCCGCTTGCTGACCTGCTCAGCTGTGGCGCCGGTGTTCACGCAAACCTTGATGCTACTATCTTTCCCGAGTCCCCGGAGTGCAGCCTTCAGGCTTGGGTCCGCGCGCCCGATCTCACGCCCGGTACCGTCATCTAGGGTGATGCGCGTCTGAAGCTTACAGCGGGATGCACCGCAGTCGAGTCGGCCTTGCTCGGTCTCCGCTACAAGGAATGATCGTTCGTGAAAGTGTCGTGAGTGCATCCTTTGTGTTGTATCACTACCGTGGTTCGCTCGCTTCCGATCACCCACTGACCGACAGTCGTCAGGCGCGCCGAGGGAACAGTGGGACGCCCGACGAAAGAAAATAGCGTGCCGGGAATGTTCAATATAGATTCGGAGCGTTTGAGCCCTCCCTCTCCGTGGACACTGCCAGTGCGCAACATGGTCGATTGGAAGCACCGCATGGCATATGAGGTGTTCGTAAAGGATAAAGACCTACGGTTGGTTAGGGAGGAGGAACGCCTCGTTTTCGAGTCGACACGGTTCCCACATGTAGGAGAGGCGTAATCTGGCACCATTCGTGACATTGTCCGGGGTTTCGCGACTCTTGTTCCATCGACTGACTTTCCGCCGGCGCTGGATTACAATAGTGTACAAGTGGGCACGAGGGAGGCAGAGGTGCGTCTGATCCAGACAGGGTAAATCTATAAACATTGTTTCCCTCACGACTGGCGCTAGGATCCCCACCACGGGAGGTTCAGTGCCGACCGATGTCACTGGAAGGTAGAGCCGTTTGTCTTGGTCGCTGGCCCCGTACCCAAACCAAACACCCGTCGGACGGGAAGTTAATTGTCGAGATAGAAGTTCAGACAATTACCCTTTCAGTGCCAATCATTGCTGTTTTCAACGTCGTGCAGTTTCGAATCAAGGAATGACGTGATAGAAGTCTCGCTGGCAGGTCAGACAGTACGGATATGTATACGTGATGATGTGGATAGGTATAAAGACACGCTTGTAGTCTAACGAGATTGCTACACGGATCTCCAGCAAGGTCCGATTCGACATAATGTACTAGCCTGGCTATGAGAACGGAAACGAAAGCGAGTATGCAGCGACTAGATGGCGATCAGAATACAGATAGCGATAAAACGTCCACTTGAGATCAGTGCGAAGGGATATAAACACGTATTTTTAAGGCTCCAAAAAGCTAAAAGGAAGCTGTGCTCGGTCAGTGTATGTACTTGAGTGGTGATATGAAGTAAAACCCATGGGATCGATGTCATGCTTGATCAAGAATTGGGCTGCCAAAGCAATATGAGGTGAACATGCGGTCAAGCCAAGCGATGTGATCTACCAATCACTTAGCATATCGCAATCTCTTGCGAATCGTCTATTGGCGATGGTGGCGGAAATTGGATTTTTAAGGAAAGTAGACCATCCCGCATCTCGACGGTGAGGTCCTCGGGCTGTAAACGCCAGCGTCCGTGATCTGCACGAACAACCTAAAACGAAGACAAACGCACCGTCGTCTCACTCGGCACGACAAACGTGCGTGAAACGCTGCCAGACCGACGTTCCCTCAGAACGCATCCTTCATCCACAAGGTCTCGAGGTGGTTTAGCTGTGACGACGACCTGCTTCACCCGATTCATGGAATTGGTCGAGAGGACGATGCTAACGTCACTCTTGGATCGACCAGGGAGTTCACACAATGCAGTCAGGATGCTTGTCTCCATGTTAAAATGCAGGTCTGTACGAATCACAACATTGGCGCCTGTTGCCGAATAGCCCGGATTAATCAATCCTCTAGCTAAACGTGTCAGCACCTCCACCACGAAATGAACATAACGCACTTGAATGTTGACACCATCTTTGTAGAGGTAGAAAATTCCCTCGGCGTCAATGTCGACGTCGCTGGTGCTGAGAGTGGGGCCGACATAATTGCTGTGCTTGAAGACGAGGCGTGCCTAGGATGTCTCACACTCTGGATGTCTTCAGGCTCTCTCCGGGATTTCGCGATCACCACTCCTGCCGCACTCTGAGGGCGGCGATATGGGTGCGCCGCAATACGAGGGTCCGTATGCAAGGGAGATATCCGTGCCCGCACCGGACCAACTGCGCTAGCAAATGCACCAGTCGGGCCCGCAGATGGTGGACCTGATGGAGGGCTCGCACTAGTTCCGACATGATACACACGACTGGTATCAATCATGGGTGGTCTCATGTGCTCAGGCTGCAAGACTGCCGGCACAGACACATGTTGCATACGCAACTGTGATTCAGCTTCACCCTCAGTATGACTAGATCCAGGACGTCTGGGATTCTGGCTGGGAACAACGGGGATTTGCTCTTGAAGCTGTAGGGTGGTTGGCGACGTCGCCGGAGGGACATACACGTCTTGGCGACGCTCTGGCTGATGCTGTAGTGGGTGCTGTAGAATTTGCTGCTCAAGATGATCATGTTGCTGTTGTTGTCGTTGCTGCTGCTGCTGATGTTGTGGGTCACCGTCCTCCCAACGATACGTCGTCTGGGGTGTCGCAGGCATTGAAGAGTGCCCAGGAATGAATGGGTATTGATACGACATGGAAAAAAGGGGGATTTGCTGATTGTATTTTCGCGTCCCGCCGTTTTATAGCCCGCCGTGCCTCCATCCCGTGACTCGCCACTAAGCGCGCCGGGGCCGAACCCGTCGGGTAGTAAGCTTCTGAAACGCCGCCCCCCCGCCACTCAACTCCCGCCCTCCTCCACCGGCCCATTCTTGCCAACTGGGGAGCCCTTCTGGAGTCGGCGTACTGATTGCCGCATTTAGCTGGAAATATTCTTGCTCCTTCAGCGCTGAAAGTCGCCATCGGGAGCATTGCAAGAACACAACTGATCATCAGTGGCTGTGTCTCCTTCATAACCGTTCGACTTATTTGGACAGACAACAGAGAACTTGGTCCGGACCATATTGAATACGACCGACGGTCACCAGTCACGCCCATCCGACGAAAATTCTGTCCCTCAAGTTAACGGGTCCCTCCGTTCCCGGCCCTTCTGGTAAGTGTGGGCATGGTACAGCGAGTTAGTCGGCGAACTTGGCAAATAGTCTGACCTTCGTTGGATTGGACGCATACCGCCAAGAGCTCCTGAATGGCGTTACATTCATTAACACAGCATTCCACACAAAGAACGTCCCATATATAGACGGCATATGGAGAACATACGTACAAGGTCACACTATCGAATCTCGACGGTGTCCAACGACATCTCCTTGGGTCCCAAACGGCTGCCGTAGACGCGCGACGAATCGAAGGGTCTTGTGTCGTCTCGTCTAGACCCGCCCGATGCGTGTGCCCTTGGTACAGTAGAGTAAGGATCCACGGGTGCATGAGCACGTTCGTGGGCCTGATTCCATGCATAGTAGATCTCATTTAAGCACGCACACAATCCTTAGCATTTGAGGTGAATTCGCTGCGAGGAAACCCGCAGGGAGAGCTCAAGTCGTCGGACCATCAATAGGTTACGTCATGGCATCCACCTCGTGTTCAGCATCCCTTTACGGCATGGCCTTCGTTTTCGCCAACCACATCCGCCTAGTCCACCGCTCGCTGGTACGTCACAGGATGCTTGTATCTGATTGTGCACATGCGCACCGAATCTACGAACAGGTTGGTTCCGTATCCACACACCCTCAAAGTGTGAATGGAATTTGGCATTACCCCAGGTGTGTCTTCCGGAATTAGCCAGATCTGACGTGGCCTCGACGTACGTCAAAAGGAAATTACAACTGTACAAAAGGTTCGTGTCAATGGCAGATATGTGCACGAAACTTGTGGCCTGCCGCGCATAACTTACCCCGGCATAGTCGAGGGAGATGGGTGAGACACGGCCGAGGGACGAGACGGATCGAACGGATGGGACGCACCACTGCATGCGCGATGCGGGGAAGGCACTCACGAATGGGTGTACGATCGCCCGATACAGCTCTGGCGTCAATAATTTCATTTAAACTATGTTCCTCCTGACTGGTTGTCCATCGGGACATGGCAAGTTCATGACATGGTGCAGGTTTCGTAGGGTTTCCTCGGGACGTGCGATTTTAACTGACGTGGACCTCAGTAAACTGCCAGTCACGAACCCGCTGAACCTACTCGAACTCTCATTCCCTGCGAGGAAATCAGACAGCAACTCAGGACGCAACGCATTGACTTGGCTATTCGCTGGGATTTGTAACCAGTTTCTCAAACGGAATGCTTA
Source organism: Tylopilus orsonianus (assembly GCA_038089095.1). NCBI lineage: Eukaryota > Fungi > Basidiomycota > Agaricomycetes > Boletales > Boletaceae > Tylopilus > Tylopilus orsonianus. Next base: position 7,829 of record JBBPKE010000486.1, on the reverse strand, counting down.
GATATACTCTAGCAAACATGACACACACGGCATGGCACGAAGATGCACTTAAACCATCCCTGACAAGAGTTTCCGCGATGGCTGTACACGAAACTGGCTGTCACCAGTGAGACAAGGACCCAGTCATCAGACAATCATACCATGCGCGGCCGTGGCATAGGTAGCACAATTGCATTGCCAACTCAAGGGGAGGGCAAAACTCTGAATGGAGATCGTGCACCCACCACAGATCACAAGTCGTGGTTTGTAGAAACAGCCATGGCGTTGACGGCGGCGGCCTGAGCCGGATGCTTGATGGCGGACTCCATCTGCATATACGCCCGAGTATTCCAGAAAGAGTCTGAGACGGCGTCCGATGACGTCGCAGTGGACGCGCTGTTCCTTGCCAAGACGATGCGTCCGAGATCGGTCTTGTCATGCATGCTTGCATGGGCCATGTCGAGGGCGTCTTCCCGCGGGACAGTTTTGATCTCGCCCTGTCGCGACAGCACATGGAGTAGCTGGCTATCCCCCACGTGAGGAACTGCAGTGTCGAACCGTCTACTTTCGCGCTGCCGCTCAGTATGGGGCTTCCCATCGGGGAGGAACGCGATGGCGTACACGCCGCTTTGGTCATCAATGCATCTTGACCCTCTTCCCGGCTCCCCGTCGCTCAAAGCCACTAACACTGGAGCATTGAGCACCGGAATGCACCGGCGCGGTCACTACGATCGCCCTCCTGTCGCACCGACTGTGAGTTGACTGCCCGTACATTTTCCAGGAACGTGCTTTGCGAGGTACAGTGGGAGCCTCAGGCGGGCTCATCCAAGTCGGTCCCTGAGCTGAAGAGATGCGAGCCACTAGACCTATGGTCATGGTAACGAGGCGTGTCTGCCAGTGCACCTCCTTGTCTGCACTGTTGGCAGTCGCATCGCTATCCCGTGCTACTGACTTGGACCCAACATTGCATGCCGTATGTTTGAACACTACGACATCAAATATACACTGTACAGGCTAGTATCAGCGTCGAGAAAGACTCCATTAGTCGAAATTACCCAGTACCGTACACTCGGATAGGATACGGAGATCTTTTGTCTGATCAGATAAACAACCACTACAAAAGAATTGCCTCCTGTCCACTGGCCACCACCATATCTTATGCACGCGCCCAGTTCGACGCTCGATGCAACACGAACCATACACTACAAATTCAGAACCGGCAACGACAGCCAAGTAATTTATAAAAACACACGCGAAAGAAAAGAATCCAAGAATCACCTCCCTTCACCGTCCTTCGATCCCTCCGTACCACCCGACACCTGCCCCGCCCGGGCCGTGACACCCCGACTATCCGCCCTCGACCTCGACCTCACCAAACTCCCCGTCTCCGCAATCCTGCCCCCATGCTCCACACTCGCCCTCCGACTCCCATGCACGCTCCCCTCACTCCCAGCGCGCCACCCTGCACGCGCACCCGACCCCCGTCGACTAAGCGGCCCAGGCGACATCTCCCGCTGCGGAAAATAGGACACCACAGGCGACCCATACGACGACGACAACGACGGCGGCGGCACGCTCGGATACGTCAACCCGTGCCCTGTCACCGCATACGGCACGACCACCCCCGACTGCACGCTCGACGACGACGGCGGCGTCGTCACATGCGTCCCGTTGCTCGTGCTCAACACGCCCCCACCACCCCCCGTTGGCCCATGCGCCGACAAGACCGGCGAAAACAGAAACGGCGAGGGCGACTCGGTCGATGACGGCGAATGCGAGAGCGGCGTTGTCGTCTCGGATGTACTGTTCAGCGGTCGACGGATCGACGACGACGGTCGCGGAATCGGCATCGCATGCGTCGCCGCCGTCGTCGTCGTCGCTGTTGCCGTCATCCCCGTCGTCTGACTCGGTCGTGCAGACGGATACACCACCGAGGTGCTTGGCGAGGACACCCCCGAGGTCGACGAGCGCCGATGCGTCGGCTGCGAAAACGGATCGACCGGCGTCAACCCGACCAAATTGTCCACCGATAACCCGAGCTATATACAAAAAGGCATTGCGCATGGCGTCCCGTCAGCAAAAAAAAAAAACCGGATGGATCACCAACGACACTCGCACACCCAGCGCAGAAAAAAGAGGTACTCACCCGCCGACGCAAATCCAACAACTCCTCCCGATAGATGTCGTTCAACCTCGCAATCCGCACATAATCCCTCTCCGTGTCCACCAGCCGATTCCGCAACTGCTCGTTCTCCATGCGCATCGCTTCTAGCATGACTTCGGCGCTCGGCGCCGTCGGATCGTGGTACCCCTGCCTGTTCCCGTTCCCGTTGGCATGGGCGGGCGGCTCCCCCGCGTGTTGCTGTTGCGCCTGCGCACGTCGCAGAGCGGTCAACTCCCGGTTCAACCGGTTCACATGCGACTCGCTCTCTGCTTCGAGCGCGTTTTCGAGTTGGATCTTTTCTTCACGGAGCTGTGCGCGTGATACGTGAGCACACGGATGATCATCATCGCGGGAGCATGGATCATAAGAGACCACGACCATCGACGACAGCATGAACCATGGACGTGAGCACGACCGCCGACGAGAGCATAAAGGAAGCAAAAAAAAAAACCAACACACAAAAAACGCACCTGCTCCAACTTGCGTGACAACACATTGATGATCCGCTCCTCCTCCGCCTCATATGCATTGATCAGACTCTCTTCCCGCTTCAAATGGTTCGTCGGACTAGCCGTCGAGAAACGGCGGGTAGGCGAATCGGACATGTTCTTGCCTTGGTTTCGTTGCCTTGTCTTTTCTTTTCTTCTCCCGTGTGTCGACTGATGTCCACGGCAACACACGAATCGTGATCACAGGTTATCTCGTCTGACCGCGCTCTAAAGAGCCCGTTGGATGTAAGGGACGAGATGGAGCAGAGACGTGGAGTGGCAACTCGGGAAAGAAAGGAGGTTCGTTGCCACCCTATCTACGGACCCGGGTTCCGCTTCAACCCGTCCCAGCCTCACGCATGGTTCCGGGCGGCGCAGACAACAGATCCACGCCTTTTTTTTGGACATCAAGGGTAGCGAAAAAAAAAGAGAGTTCATGGTAACACCCCCGTCTCCTCAAAAGTCCCACCCCTCCACCTTGAACGTCTTTCCATACTGCAAGTACCCATCCATGATCTTGAGAATCGAATCCGGAAGACCCATGCTGAGCAACGTAAACGCAATCTTGGCATGTCCTTGTATCTGACCCAACTTGAAAAACGACCGCGCGATCAACGTCGGGTACTACTTGCCGCGTCAGTCCGCCATCCACGGCCAAAAATTCACCAATGACTCACCGTCATCTCGGTATAATCCGCATACTGATATGCAGCCACCCGGATCGCCGTCTGAATCGTCCGCGTGATATCCCCCTCTTCGGCATACATCTCCAATAATTTTGCCCACGGCTTTTGCGCATACCGTACTGTCTCGAGACACCGCTGATACGCCTCCTTGGCCTCTTCCTTGTGATGCAAACGCAAACCTAGGTCGCCCAGGATTTCCCATTCCAAGCCCGTCTTGCGGTACGCCACGTGCTGCGTCTTGAAATGGGCCACTTCGGCACGGAAGATGGTCCACACGCGCAGGTCCTGTCAGCCCATCAACGTGTCGGCCTCACGACCAGCCTTGTGAGGCGACGCACCTCGTAGAGAACCATGAACAAATTGTCCAGCCACCGCTCACACAATCGCTTGTTCGTAAATGAGAATGCATCCTGAACCGTCTTTGCCGAAGCCGTCTCTGTTGCCTCCTGATCCGGTGGCGCAGCCGCCACCACAGGCAACGCGGGAGGACCCTGCAACTCACCCACCACATTTCCGTCTCCATTTTCGCCACCCGCATGTTCTCCATGCCCATTCTCTTTCCGAACACCATTCCGCCCATCCGCCTCCTCGTTCGCAGCCGCCGCCAACTCTCGCTCGATCTCCGACTCGGTCGACACCCGAATGATCGGAATACCCCCCACCACACCCAACTGCCCCTCGGACGTCCCAGATTCCTGCGGACTATGCACTCCCCGCGTCGACGCATCGTCATCCGCGCCCGCATTGGTGTCCGTGTTCAACGTCGGCCGCCTCACCGTTCCGTCCTCGTGAATGACCACGTTCTCGTCTCTACCACTCGCTGTGATGTGCAGATCGATTTGCGACTTTTGCATTCGGTATTCCTCTTCCATGACGAATACGGCACTCCGGGTCTTCAACAACTCGTCCCACCCGATCTCGGAAACGAGGCGCGTAAGGAGGGCGTAGGCACGCGCCCAAGTACCCCTCAGGCCAGGTGCTGGGAGGCGAAGCAGCGCAGGATCAGCCTAGATGGGTATGCGCGTGATCCATGCGTAAAATGACTATATAATACAAACGCACCTCATCATCCTCGTTCTTTTGTTTCTCGGGCAATATATCCCCAATCTGCCTCTTAAACGGCAAGTGCACGCGCGATGTCTGAATCGACCTATGGGCATCCTTGCCATTGTACGTAAACATCGGACACGAGTTGAGCGTGAGCAAAGCCTATCATACGCGTTACCCCCATGTTGACCGTGACAGACGACGACGACGCACCGACTCGTAATCCTTTGTGTCAATGTACAGCTCTGTCAACTTCTCCCATGTCACAAACTCGCTTGGTGCACAGTTGACAGCTTCCCTGGCCAGCTTGAGCGCCCACGCCGCTTTGCCCCTTGATCGCAAGAAATCGCTCTGGACATGCAAAAGCGTATACGACTGGGGCATGTGCCTCATCGCGGCCGACATGATCTGGACCGCCTTGACTTCCTCGTCTACACCAGGTCACCGACGCATGGATGCGGCAAAAAACACAGCAGACGCACGCATCCCAATATAACTCTTGGCCAACAACGATGCCACCTCGGGCTCCCTCACCGCCAATTTTTCAAACAAGTTGGCCGCTTGCTGATACCGCCCGCTCGCACCAAAATACTTCATCACCCCCGCCGTCAAATGATTCGAGACGATCGTGGCAACCTGAATCTCGGGATCGGAACCGACTTGCCAGCCTATATGCGCGACGAGGACGAGGGACAGTCGATCAGATGAGCATAACCCCAAACGATATCAGCAGATGACGCACCTTTTGCAAACAATGCCTCGACAGCCTGCAAGAATCTCACCTCCCCCTCTCCAGTGGTGATCGGATCCAACTTGCGATACGCGTCCAGCCCATGCGTCGGATCGTCCGAATACAAGATTGCCCGGAGCAACGCCGACATATACGTCTCTTGCCACATTTCCGGTGTCGCTTCATGACTGGCCCCCGTCACTCGTCAGCATCGCACCCCCGCCGCCCATACACACACACATGACACGACACGACGCACCGTTCCCCGCGCAAATCGACCACATACGCATGCACCCCGCCCGGAATCTTGACGTCCACACGCACGTCGACCCGCGAAAATGCATTGAAACAACAATAGCACCCGTTCCGGACTTTCCATACTGTCCCCTTGGAAAACCACGCCGAGTTGTCCTCGATGGCATACGTCAGCGAGTTGATGTAGGCCGCCAACGAGGCCGAGGAGCTCGCATCGACGCCAGAGACAAAGTGGAACGAACCGAGCTGAGGCCCCTTGTCAGCGTCGACGCGTCGCTTAGGGAACAAAGACTTACGTCGCGTTGGCCTGCTCGTCCCGTGCTCTTGACGACGTGACACAAATCCGGTGGTCCAAGTTCTCGAAAGGTTGCTGCAGGGAACGGTCCTGGTTCGACCAAGACCGAAAAAAAAAAGAGCACGTACCCAGACTCTCGGTGCGCGCCGTCAACGCATCCCCAATCTCGACCTAAAAGAAAAAAAAAAAAAAAAGTAAACCGTAGCACCACGTCTGACGTTGGAGGGCTCACTTCAAACAGCTCTGGAACGTCCTTGAAGGACGCATCCGCCATCGTCTCCAAAACGCGCTGCGTGTAATGGAAATCTAGACGAGGCACCAAACAGAGCTGGTTTATCGACAAGAATGAATTGTTTGTTTTGGCCGTTGCCAAACAATCCGTGAGATTTCATTCTACTACTCCTACTCGATTTCTCGATATACAATTCCAAACCAAACAGTAATGTGTGTAGTATGACAAACGGGGTAAGTAGCTATTTTGAAAGCGAGAAACAACGCGTTTGGTACCTGAGGAACTAGGATTACAAAATACCAGATGAGTGTACGTATAAGACGAACGAGTGGGGAGCCACCAGTGTGGTAAAAAGGAAATTAAATCAAGGAACGTAGGTACGCCATGCGAATACCGAAAGACGTTTATTTCTTGTTTAGAGTTAGAGTGCGCATCGACTCTTCCAGAATGTCCGTTAGGCAATCCTTGCACGATGGTCGGTCTGTCTTTGTAGACAACTGTGCAGGCGAGGGCACCCGAGGAGGCACAGGGGCGTCGACGTCGACGACCTTGACGACGGCGCGGCCCTCGAGGACCTTGCGCACCTTTTCCACGTCCATTTGCTTGGTGGCGGAGGAGCCAGAAAAGGCTTCCCAGAAAGCACTGCCAAGTTTGCCAAAGAGCGTTTGGCTGGCAATCGCCGCGGCAGCAGCCTGTTCCTTTGAAGGCATCTTTGGCGAGGCGGGCGGAGACGGGTAAGCCGGCTTGGATTTGGAAGCCGAAGTGAAATAGTGAGGCCTGAGACTGCTGGCCAGGCCATGAGGCTGTGTGAATTGCTGTGGGTGTGGCAGTGTTTGCTGAGTGTGCTGCTGCGCAGCCATCTTTCCCCATAGCTGCATGCGGTAGGCATCCAGAGTCTTGAATGTGAACGGGTTAACATCAGCAAACGTATCAAACGCGCCGATGCCTTGGCCAAGGTTCGGATTGATGTTGTTGAGAGCGGGGTTGATGTTGACGGCACCCTTTTTCTCGACGAGGCCACGAAAGGCAGCGGGATTGAGACCAGGATTGAGGTTCTCCTGGAGGACGCGGGAACGGATGGTCTCCTCGTAAAAGATGGATGGCTTGAGAATGGGACTGCCGGGGGAGAAGGAGGTGGGAACCTGCTTTGCAGCGAGAACGGCGATAGGGGGGACGAAGGTGGTATGAACAGGGGTGACACCCATTCCTCCGAGGCCACCCCAAAAGGCACGGTTGCTGAGCCTGGGAGATGTGGGAAGATCCTTCTGTGTGTTTGGGGTGACAACGGGGGAGCTGCTAGCTGCGGGTGCGGGTGCAGGAGTGAGGGGAGGCGACACAGGAGCAGGTGGGAGGTCGGCAGGCGGGGGAAGGTCAGGAAGAGCGCGGCCCTCGAGGAGACACTTTTTGAGGGCAGTAATCTCCTGGCGGAGGGCAATGTTCTCCGACTTGGAGGATCCGAGTTCTGAACGGATGGCATCGATGAGACGATCACGCTCTGCGATGTCGCCCTCGAGGGTGGAAATGTACTCTGGATCATAAATCAGACGAGGGAGCGACGCGTGGAGAGGGAGAAGTACCTTTACGGCGGACGCGGAAGTTGCGTGCGCTGATCTTGTTGCGGAGCTGGCGCTTCTCCTTGCTGGACATTTTCTTGTACTCTTCTGGGCTGGGGCGCCAGTCCTCGGGCTCGAGGATGCGGAGGGGGGTGGTGTCCTTTTTCGCCCTGGCGTCCTTGAGCTCGTGTTCGGGGAGGGACGCCTTCTTGATGCCACCGGCCATGACGGTGCCCTTGCGGTTCGGGCGGGGCTTGGGGGCGGGAAGGTCGTCGTCGGACTCTAGGTCATCGTCGTCAAAGTCGGAGGGGGCCTTGGAGGTGGCGGGAGTGCCGACGAGCTGGGGATCGATGGCAAACATGGGGGGGGGGGGGTGGGGGGCGGGGGAGGGGGAGGGGGA
>JBBPKE010000485.1:0-18201 GCA_038089095.1 Tylopilus orsonianus | reverse complement strand
TTCTCCAGAAGAACTCCTGAAAATGAATGACAAGATCTACATACCTGATAAAGGAGATCTACAGCAAAAGATCATCGAACTTTTCCATGACTTGGTATTTGCCAGACATGGAGGAGAACAAAAGACATGGGAACTGGCTTCCTGGTATTACAAATGGGATGGAATGAGATCTCAGATCAGAGACTACACATCAAGATGTGACAGATGTGCCCAAATGAAGCCTACGAACCAGCTTCCTGGAGGATCTTTAAAACCCTTAGAAGCACCAAAGGGACCTTGGCAGGAGATCTCAGCCGATTTTATAACAGACTTACCAAAAAGTAACGGATATGACACAATTCTGGTAGTTGTGAATAGATTCTCAAAGGAAGTATGCTTCATTCCCATGCAAAAGACGATCACTGCTTTGGGAACAGCAAAACTTTATCAAGATAATGTTTGGAAAATCCATGGACTTCCCAATTCAATTGTATCAGATCAGGGACCCCAGTTCACATCACAGGTGATGAAAGACTTGTGTAAAATGTTGAAGATCACACCAAAGCTGTCAACAGCATTTCACCCACAAACAGATGGACAGACAGAATGGGTTAACAGGGATCTTCAACAGTATCTTTGACTCTTTACAGCAGAAAAGCAAGATAAATGGGCAGAATGGTTAAGCCTTGCTCAGTTTAATTATAATTCAAAAATCCATACCACAACTGGCTATGCGCCATTTGAAGTCACACGCTCTTATCATCCAAGAATGGGAATAGAGCTGAAAGAAGGAAAGACTCTGGCAGGAATGGAGTTTATAAAGGACTTTTCTGGTATCTTTAGAGATGTAGAAAAAAATCTCGAAAAGGCACACGACTGCATGGTCACGTGGGGTCATAGCCGGAGATCACCAACAAGCTACACGATCGGAGACAAAGTATGGCTCTCCACGGCCCATCTCAATCTTCGCTGCTCAACACAGCTTACACCAAAATTAATGAAACAATTTATCGGGCCATACAAAATCATAGACCTAATTGGAGATAACACTGTGTGCCTCCAATTACTGTCTAACATGCACATTCACCCAGTTGTGAACGTAAGCCACATTAAGCCCTATCGGGAAAGGCTCCCTGATTAACCAGTCATAGAACCAACTCCTATGTTGGTGGATGAAGAAGGATTTGAAGAATGGAAAGTAGAAAGAATAGTTTCTTCCTGTCTCAGGAAAGGAGGCTTTCAATACCTAGTTCACTGGAGAGGGTATCTTGAGGAAGATCATACCTGGGAACCTGAAAGTAATTTATCACATGCTAAAGATGCTATTCATGACTTTTACAAACAAAATCCCAATGCTCCTAGACAGATGTGGATTACTCACATGGACTTCTTAAATATGCCTTGGAGAAAGCTGGAAAACTTGACAGAGGCACCGCCACCCATTGTCAGAAGACTGGAGATAGATCCACAAGGAGAATGGTCAGAAGAATATTGGTCTCATGAACATAACCAAGATCATCTAGAATCTGATCTCTAGACAGGGGGTAGTGTTGAAAACACGTCTTTTTCCACCTAATTATTACCTGAAGAACCCTAACCTTAATGTTTGACTTAAACTATTTGAGGTCTGGCTGCCCAAGTAATAGCCAACTAGTAGATAATCACATGACCTGTGATTACATATGCACAATATGCCCATATGGAGATATGCCTTATGTTCTTAATTACCACTATGCTTCTTTTCCATTTGATAGAATCCTATGCTTCTGATACACATGTACTTCATTTCCACTTTACGCCTACCAAGTATAGTAGTCATTGTATTCTCTATATAGTTAACGTGCCAGCCCTAAGGTGGTCTGTGCACTGTAGTCAGTACTATATAAACCTATGCAATTCATAGCGCAAGACTCAGTTCAGTCTTGTCGCATTCCACCCCAACTACTGTTCTCCTAAGTCAGATCTAGTGTGAGCTTAGATCTAAGCTGTATAGCAAAGGGTGTAGGCTTCAGGTACTCCTGTTGACATTGCTCAAGGATCCAGCTTGAATCAAGTTCATGGGAGTGAGTCCTCCCCCTTCTTATCCAGGTGTCTACAAGCCTTACCTAAAAATAACCCATGGGTCTATCCAAGGGTGGAATTGCATGAACCCACAGTCATACCCACACCCACCAACCTCACTAATGCTAAGTGGAATTCCCACAGGTGTTGGCAGTACATGTTATGCACTGCAAATAAAGCAAACATTACACAGTTTTTGAAGTCACTGTAGCAGAACTGGTCACACTCACATCACACCAGCTTACACTGTTAGAATCCTCAGTGAGTCACTTATATTAATAGTACTGTAGCTACCTGTTAGAATCCTCAGTAAGTCACTGAAGAACAATGAAACTAACTATGGTGCGATGTAGCTACACTTAGGTAAGCTACCATGTACATATACGGAAATACTCCAACATACACAGGGCAACAGCAGTTCGGGGTTCCGCCCCCAGCAGATCCCATAGCACGGTTTTTCAGTTACGCTTTCCACAACGTTTTAAAAACGGCTATAAAGTACATGTATAAAGTGCCGGTGGATGACTGTACAAACTGTTCCTAGGGTCTTTCTTTCGACATAACTAAACACGAGGTCGAACACGCAGGGGCAGCTTGCATCCCACCTCACCCGCGATTTTCGGTCGCGGCAGCAAACCTGCACCGATCTCAATCTGGGAGTCAACGCCGTCGCGCAACTCAAATACAAAGTTTTTGACGAGAACCGTCAGCACCGCCTTCCAAAGGAAAAATAAATCATTATGAAAATCAACAGTACCAAACACTGCGCAGACGCACCTTGAGCTCAAAGAGTGTGAATTGCTTTCCCAAGCATATCCTCGGTCCATCGATGAACGTGAGCAGGTGCCGGTGACCAGGAAGTTCTTTCGCTTTGGTAGGTATCCCGTTCTGGCCATGTTTGTCCTCGAGCCACCGACTTGGTCGGAAGACCTTGGCGTCTTCACCCCAGATTACAGCCGATCGGTTGATTGCTTCTATAGAGATAATGACGGTGGTCCCTTTGGCGATCGTCAGACTGTCGACAAGCGTGCCGGACTTGGTACGGACAGGTTCAGAGAGGGGGATAATGTCGTCTTTGATGGCCTGCAACGTTATCAGGATACTCCAGTCAATGAAACCATTTGGAAATCGGTAGGGACATACTACGCGCTCAGAGTCGGCGACAGCTGGATAGATACGGAGAATTTCATGGACGACGGCGTCGAGATAGGGCAGCCCGTTCGCCAGCTCATCGTATGTCGGGTCCGCACCATGGTCAAGAAGCTCCTGGCGCAACTTCGTTTGAACATCCGGATTGCGCGATAGCTCGAGTAGTGCCCACTAAGGGGAAAGGATTAATCAGCGCATGGAGATTGCATCCATGCAATTTACCGTCAAAGTAACTAGGGGGCAAGGCATATTCGAGACGATCAAGTGTGGAGAGATAAGTCACGCACCAGCACTGGTTTCATAGCCTGTCAGAAGTAATATCTTCATCTACGAAACATGATTGGAGACGGACCCCACAAAACGAGACGCATTTTACCTGAGCCAAGACTTCTTCCTCCGTTAGCTGGGAGTCCGAATCCCCGTCCATTCCCTCGACTATTTTTCAGGAAAATAGGTCAGTATCTATCGCAAGGAATGGTTGCAGTCAACCACATACTGAGCAGCCCAGTAACAGACACCTCTTCCTTGGTTCTGACCACGCCCATCTCCCTTACCTTCTGTGCCTGGGCAAGCAACGTTTTCGAGACCCCTTCCATTGCATCACTGAGGTCGTCGAGCATTTTTCCACTTGAAGTTGGTACTTGCGCGAAGACCGGGGAAGCCTCCGCCAACAAAAAAAGGTCTTTATTGGTTTCCATGTGATGGGCTGCAGTGCATGCGTCAAACACCTGCATGAGAGGTGCATGTTTGCCTCTGAGTGCGCCAAAATCGTGAGAGAATCCTGCAAGACCAATGGTATCCAGTCTGCCGGAGTAATTAGGTATACACGCCAGAAAGCTGGGAAAAACACGTACGCAATATGATTCATCCTTCAACACGAATATGTTAGATTTTGGTTGTGATGCAGCGAAGACTATTTCATAGAACGCACCAAGTTTGAACATCGATCAGAGTGCTTTCTCCGCCATTAGACTCGATGAGAATATCCCAGGCTCCCTTCGTCTTGAGTCCAAGTTTTATTAGCATCGCACAGGAATTATCCACCAGCGGATGGAAATCCAACCTTGTACGCAGAGTCATAGAAAATCGGTGTCAGTTGTCGGGTTGCGGCGATGCCGAAAGCAGGGTTCAATGGCTTGCGTTGTCTAACGAAATCGGTTGGTGTTTCCGACTACAAATGCCAAGATTTGAATGTACCTTCGGTGATTCTCTCCGTCAGCCCATAAAAGACCTGGCCCAAACTCGATCCAAGCGTTAGCTACACTATATACCAAATGGATCACCGCAACCACGTACCATTTTCTTGAGAAAGTTCCTGTCTGCAAGTGTATGGATGTATGTCCACGTATCCTTGGCATAGAGATGTGAGATCGCCTTCGGATCACATAACACAACCCTCTGAACCCCCAAGGTCCATGGGACCATGTAGACGGGACCATATTCCTGCGCCCACGTCTCGTATACGGCACCCGTATCCTCAGCGTTGATAACATACTTGCCGACTCCGTGCAGTAAGCTTTTGCTGGGTGGTCCCGGGAGCTGGGTCGTGCGGACTTGCTGATGGGATGCGCGGCGCCATCGCAGGAAGGCCCAAATTGCCGCACAAGCAACGGCGCCTTTAAAGAGGTACCAGTGATAGGGCTGAAGCTGTAGTAAAATGGTGTCCAAAAGATCCGACATTGTCTTGGGGGCGAACGACAACACTTTGAGCGACATGATGGACGATGGTCCGTGAAGCCAAATACTTGATCTAAGCTGAGGACGGGGAATAAAAAAATAATCCTGCACCGCGTTGCGGGTCTATTTAACCCCGGCGAGTGTCATCAAACGCACCAATATTACAGCATACATATTTGGAATTTGGGTGTTCCAAGAAGCGGAGAGCTTTGAGGCTAGTCCGCGAGGGGCAGCATCGGCCGGCTGATTGGCGGATCTAACTATTCGAATGAGAAGAATACTACTTCCATGACAGCAGACGGAAATGAAAGTGATTCTTTCAGCATTCTGCCAGTGAATGAGTTGATTTTTACGATATATGATTCAGCGGATGAATGACCCTTAAGATATTGTTTGCGTAAACGCCTATCGCGGCCGAGGGGCCAGCCCTGGTCACGTGAACTCGCGTCTTCTGTATCGTCGCGCCCAAGTCGTAAGTTGGTCAACGATGGCCGTCTTTGATGGTGTGCGATATTCGCTCTCCCCGTCGCTTTCCCCGACACGCGCCAGTGAGCTTGCTGCTGTCCTTGAACTCAACGGCGCAGCACCGCACCCCCCATACACCCATCTCGTTGCCCCCTCCGCCTCCCACGCCCACAACGATGCCACTGCCGACTCCCTCAAGCTCGTCACCGACCGATGGGTGGATCGCAGCATCGTGATGGGAAAACGCCAGCCGTGCGTGTCTTTGCTTCTTCATTGATCCGCATATCCTACCTCATTCTAGGGAGCAGTATTACTCGCCAGATCCTGCCATGATTTTTTCAGGCGTCGTCGCCTGTGCCACTGACGTGCGTCTCCCGTGTCCCTTCATCTTGGAATGTTGCCTGATTCATTATAGCTTTCGGTACCCGACTTGGAAGTCCTTTCAGCTGGCATCACAGCCCTCGGTGGCCAATGGCGCATTGGTCTCACCCGCGATGTCACCCATCTCTTCGCCCTCCGCACAGGTAGTGACAAGGTATTCATCACCTCCTCCCTTTCCCATCCTACACTTACTCCCTCACCCTGTTTCTCAGTACAACACAGCCGTTCACTTTGCACCTCAAACCCATATGTGCATCCTCACCCCGCATTGGTTCGACGACGCCGTTCGACTTGGCCGTCGCATCCCGGAAACCCCCTACGCTTGGCCAGACCCTACCATTTTACGCCCTGGTCTGGCACTAGATCTCAACAAGGACTCCCTCGTCACAGAGGGCAGGCAAAAACGAAAGCCAACCGGAGATGCAGAGGGAGAGACAAGTGATGGAACCAATCAGGGTGAACATGCCTGCGTCTGGGCAGGTCGCCGCATTCTCCTCTCCACCTCGCTCGAATTGGGAGATGGATCACGACGTGCAATCGAAGCCGGCATTGAGCGCGCGGGTGGTGTCGTCGTCCCTATCTCTGACAGCGCAGAAGAAGATGTAGAAGAAAATGCGCTCGACGACTGTGATGTTCTCATTACACGATGGCGCAGTGGCAAGCCGTATTTCAAGGTATGAATTTCTGTAGGCCATGCCTCAATCTCATACTTTGCGCACATAGGCCGCACGTCGATCTCTCCTCATTGGAACCCTTAGCTGGCTATTTAGTGTCGAGTCTAGTGGTACGCTCCACTCTCCCCTCGATTCCTTGCTTTGGTATCCCACTCCAAGGGGTGGTATCCCCGACCTGGTTGATTGTGTGCGTGACACTCAGAGCGCTGTAATTTAACCCTCCTCCTAACTTCCCTCTATGCAGGAGATCTCCATCACCAATTACACGGGCGCAGCTCGTGACTATCTCAAACGTCTCATTCTCCTCATTGGTGCCAAGTTTACACCAAGCATGAGCCAGTCGAACAAGGTCCTTGTAGCGGGCTTGTGAGTATGGTTCTGTATACTTGTATGCGTGCGCGTACTGACTGATTTTCTTCATAGCCAGCCGTCACCCAAGACAACCCGTGCGCTCTCGTGGTCTATCCCGGTTGTGAATCACACGTGGCTAGAAGATTGTTTCGTGGAGTGGCGGTGAGAGCATCTTTCTCCCTCCCCTTGTGTCGTGCTGCTCACACACATCAGCGCACTCACCGTTGGACTCGAACGTTATATTGTGTATCCTCCCGGTATCGACTTTGGCAAGTTGCTTATGACACGACAGGATGGACGTACGTTTCTGTTCCTACTTTTCATATCTCCGCCACCACTTTAATCTACCTTCAGCATCATCTTCGCAGTCTCTGCCTAATTCGCGCTTGAGGGGGGGCGCCGTACCGGGCGGCCGTGGTATCGGCATTATTAACGTGGATCAAGAAGAAATGCGCGATAGCGAAACTGCATGCCACCTATCAACGATGCGAGAAGTTTTCGCAAATGATACAACAACAGATGGCATGTCAATTGCCCAGCTGGAGGGCAACCTACCGACAGAATCGAGAGCACGATCACGTTCGCGTACGGGTTCAGTAAAGAAGACACCCTCTTCCGCAAGAATCAAGCCAAGGACAATATCGACACCTGTGACGTCATCAGCAACTGGAGTGTTCGTCGACCGTGTAATCGAACTCCCCTCGGACGATGGGGAAGAGAACGTGAGTGGGAGGCGACATACATTTGTAAACAATAAGCGTGCGGCGACGTCCCCCGTAGGTCTGCGCCCATCATCACAGAGTGCGTCGAGGCCCTCGTCAGTGGCCCGAAGGAAGGCTGAAGTAGTTACCCACGACTTGGGAGGGAGCTCTGAGGGTTGGAAGAACAAGAAGGGGCAAAGAGAGGCAGAGAGCGCTGTCGAGGCTATGGAACAGCAGCAAGCGCTGCATGAAGACATTGCACAACCGGCACGCCCCGCATATCCTAAGCCACGTCTTGTCCAACGTGAGTCAGGCCTTCAGACTGCTAGATCCCCGGTTGGGAATGAGGAACAAGAACAAGCGCTCGCACAGTTAGGCAAACTAGATCAACGAGCCAAGGTGATGACCATTGGGTCCGATTCCGAAATGCATACGGATGCAGGGGAAACGTCCGAGGTGTCGATACCACCCCGGAGGGCTACTGGCGCAGGATCGGCGACCCCTATCAAGTCCGGGATGAAGCCACGCCTGAGGTCTAAGTCTCGGTCGAGGCCCGCGTCAGTGCCGGGTGGTGAGGGGGGAGATGAAGTGGTTGTAGGTAAAGAGAAGCGAAATAGCGCAACCCGCTCCCAGTTGCCTATGCGTTTGCCATCCCCGACTTCCCCCGACCCGAAAAGCTCGCGGACGCCAAAGCGACGGTTGTCCGTCGTCGTCCCGCCCGTGCCCAAGGATTACTTCTCATCACAGAGCTTGTGCATCACACCAGAAGGAGAGGCCCAGGGCGATCGTATGCAGGAAAATGACAGAAAGATAGTGGATGGCGCTGCAGTTTTGGAGCCTCGACACAAGCGGCTCATGCCCGTGGCGTCGGTGAGTGCGATTGCTGCAGAAGCATCGACACCGGCAAGCAAACGCGGTAAACCATCTCCTGCAAAAATACCGATGTCTGGAAAGTCGAACAAGGCCAAGACCAAGCCTACCGTATCCAAACCAGCAGCTAAGACCCGTGGAGATGACACTGAAGCGGATATGGATGACGTCGAAGAAGATGATAGGCCCACGATTATTGACACACCTATGACATCCTCGAGTCGCGGTGGACCAAAACGAGGTGCAGCAAATAAGGCAACGACACGGTTGAGGGAGGTGATCATGCCGGACGTGATTGACTTCGAGATAGAACAGAAACTAGCAAAACGGAGGCGGAACACAGGTGGAGAGTCAGTCGCGTCTATTAGCAGGGAAGAGGACCAAGATAAGGAGGAAAGGAGTAAGAAGAAACGAAGAGTCACAACGGTGGAGGAAGCAGAGGTGGAAGACGTGCTTATTCCCTCAATCAAGGCAAAACAGAAGCGAAGCGACGAGAAGGGGATGACGAAAGGATCAGCAGCCGACTCTGAGAAGGAAATTGATGAACCACAGGCGAAGAGCAAACCAAATGGGCCTCGGGAGAAGAAGGGCAGTCGTGGAGGAGGGAAGGAGCTGGCCACTATCCGACTGATGACGACTGGCGTATCTCTTTCAGACGATGTTGTCAAGGTTAGTCTTTCATTTCCCTTAAGCATGCGGGGAAATGCTAACACGGGACGTCTCACTTGCTCAGCGTCTAGCAAAACTGGGTATACAAATGACGACAAAACCTACGGACTGCACGCATCTCGTCGCTAAGGGTATCGTTCGGACAGAAAAATTCCTTTGTGCTATGTCGGTCTCGCCGTACATCTTGACCGAAGAATGGGCAGATGCAAGTGCGAAGGGTGGCAAGCTCCTTCGTACGTCCCGCAGCTTATTTCAACTATGTTCTCGTTGTTGATCACACCCCGCCACCTCCAGCTGAAAATGATTACCTCCTTTCCGATATGGCTGCGGAACGAAAATGGGCGTTCAAGTTTGCGGATGCGATGGCGCGTGCCAGAGCTCCTGAGGGTGGCTCGAGCTTGTTCAAACAGATGACGTTTTATGTGACGCCTAAAGTCACTGTCGATGTCAAGCTGCTCAAGAACGTCATTTCTGCTGGGGGAGGCCAAGTTCAAACCTCGACGACCCCGACCGTGCGGATCTTGAGAGGCAATACGAACAGGTATGTTGTGTCATGTCAAGAAGACAAGGCGATCTGGCGACCATTGGTACAAGAGGGGTTCAAAGTGTATTCTCCTGAGTTGGTGTTGAGGGCGGCTTTGAGGCAGGAGATTGAGTGGGAGAGAGTGGAATGTTTGGTTGCCGGGTGATCGAAATGTGAGTTGATATTGGGTGTTGGTTCTTACATCTGTTATTCGATAGGTACATGTGTTATAGATATACTACCATGTAATTATGTATGTACGTGATGTCATGGTGGCCTATACTAGTGGCTGAACTCTCATCGCCGAGTACGCGGTGTCTGCGGCAGGGATGTAACAGGGGCAGAGGTACCCATGCCACCGTGGAGATGGCTGGAGTCCGATACCCGGCCAATCGCGACTGGACCGAGCCCAACCTCAGCAGGCTGAAAGATTGCATCAACTGTCTTGATCGTAACTGACCGGTACAGCCATTCGTTGCCGCTTTCAATGATATTCACCGTGCCGACAGTACCAGTGATGACTCGGAACTTGCACTGTGTTGCGGAAGTTCAAATGTCCCATTTGCGTATAAATTGGCTCGCATTCTTGCGCAAGTTATTAGGGCCTGTTCAAACTCGAAAGTTGGCCAAAGTTTGCAACTTCAAAATTTGCACCACGTGATCCAGCAAGTCACGCCCCCACTGTCATGTGATCCTCCGCCATCAACCGAATTCCGGGATTCACCGGATCACCATGTTCCCCTGTCCCCGATAAATGTATATTATGAAGGCCTGAAATTGAAACAGCCACCAGCCAGCCATAGAAAACTTAGGCACCATTGAACATCATGAGGGCCCAGTAGATCGTGCAGATGCACAGAATGAGATTTCCCGCCGCCGACGTCTTATAATTTTACTTTCCACAATTATCACTCAGGTCATATATTACTACAATCTACTGTTCCTTACTCCGGCTTGAGCGTCATCAGTGTCTACGTACCCTAAGCCCAGCTTCAGATTGATCCAGTGAATCCCGGCATTCGGCTGATGGCGGAGGATCACATAGCAGTGGGGGCGTGACTTGCTGGATCAAGTGGTGCAAAATTTGAAGTTGCAAACTTTGGCCAACTTTCGAGTTTGAACAGGCCCTAATAATGTAATACGTATAGCCACTAACCGTTTGTAATCGACATAACTCCTACACCGTTTCCCCTCGTTGATCGAACAAGGATGTCGCTCACCGTGTCCGAAATAGCTGGGCTACAGACGTCCAAAGTAAGTTTTTCAATGTGGGGGTGCTGGGCGATGACTCACCTCCTTTCTTATGTTCCCCTGCTCGGGTACACACTGGGTGGCTATCCCTGTCGATAGTATTTCAATAGTATGTCTTCCATTGCAGGCATTTGTTTGCTCGACGTTGCGTTGATACATGGACGACCCATCAGCGGCTGGCATCGCAATCCTGGTGAGGGAGGGCTGGAAAGAGGTTGGCATTGTCGGATACGACTGTCTTGCTGGTAGATCTTTGACTACACGATTACGCTCGAGGACGAAGTACGCGAGCAAAATACGCCCGTCACACGATGCGCTAATCATCAATTAGGTGAGATGGGTGTGGGGTCGCAAGTGGGATGCGACACGGTTTATCTTCACTGTGTCGAGGTATATGCCATTTGTTGGAATGGGAATGACCGCGTATAGTGAGCGTGCTTTTGAACCGGCTTTTCTTTTCGTTTCCGCTGAAAATGTTTCATGATGCGAAGCCGCCTTGCGCTCGAACTTAGAGGTTTGTGTCTTGTTTTGGACGCCTGGTGATCGACATGCTCACGTCCTGGTCCCTGATAGCCCTGTCCGCCGAGTATAGTAGAGAGTGGTACGTGAATGAGTGTTGGTGCCTCCGGCGTGTACGAATTGACGTCTTGCTCATTATCAGTTACTCATACGTTGGGGATCATCGCCGCAGAAGGTATGTTACATTTACTCTTCTCCACGAGTAGCACATGAACGTCATTCATCATCGAGTGCTTCTGGTGTTGCGGACATGTGCGTTCTGGCAGGGCGATAGGCGAGTGGTATATGGTCTCCTTGCGTACGGTGGCGTGAGTGTCACTTTGATACAATTTCTTTCGAGTTGGCTCGAGCAGTCGATGACACAACTCAGGTGACCATTGCCGCAATTGTCACGATCAACGTCGAGAGGAAGCAGCTGATCCCGGAAGGTAAGTCTTGGGGATGTCTGTAACTTCCACCTTGATTCATTTAACTGATCGCCCAACGTACAGGAGGAACACCCTCGGGTTGCCTTCTGATCACCCCTCGAAATACCACCTTTTTATATCTTTTTTTGTTAGTCTTCGAGATGGGTGAGTGGCCTAGTCCATCGGCCGAACATCCTGGTTGCTCATTTTTTCAGTGATATTATTTTTAACAGCTTACAAGCACTTCCATTTCTACCGAGAAGTGAGGATGAGTGTTGTACAGACAATCTATCGAGATGACATGCTGTATATCATCTGCATCATATGTAAGGGAAGTCTTTAATTTGATTGGCCTGCGACTTACCTTCGAGGGTAGCTATCACATTCGCCAACGTTATCCTAGACGGTATATTTCCGGTAGACACTCTTCTTCTGCGGAACATATTCGAGCATTGCTAATGACGATGTTTTTCAGTGGCAATTCAGCAGTCTTTTGAACCTGTATGTGGCACTCTCCTTTCGATGTCTCTACCCTGCCGAAGATCCGATGACACTTGTCTTCTTTGCAGACCCCAGGTCGCGCTCCACAGTGTGCTCGCATCGCGCATCATGTTTAATTTGCGCAAGAGTACCCACCGTCTACAGCAAGGAGGGACGACGGATTCGACCGTGCTCAGTGACATCGCGTACTGTCCTACACCTCCAAGTCCCCAATCGCAGTCCACGGGGTCCGTCACGTCAGATGGATTAGGGCCCGAACTGTCTTGTGCGACAAGCGAGATTTGTGTTAATTTGAACGTCGAGTTGGCAAGGTCCAGTCCCCGGCGGAACTCTCGTGTGTCACTTGTATAGGATATTGTTTCTAATGAACTAGCAAACGATTACGAACCATTTAATAGATGAGTTATGATCATCGTATCCGCGTTGTGATAGCCAGCCCGCCAGGCCTCTGTTCGCAACTTCAGTAGTAAGACGATCATGATAAGCTCGCCAGGATTAAGTTCCTATATGTATGTATTCCTCTTCCGAGTCTCTAACATCTCAACAATATAACTCTACTATATTTTCGCCGAGATCCTTACTAGTGCCTAGGTAGATCTTATCAAAGCATCTAAACGAAAGAAGTTGAGATAGAGATATGAGTTAGCATCACCACGATATACAACTCCGAACCGTAGCTTATAATAAGCACTCGGCATGGCTGCTGACTCTCGTACCCATTGGTGAACGGGAAAACCATCGCAGTAACAGGCTTGAACATGGGTACAGAAATTCAAATCCGTTCCCCCGTATATATGACATCGGAAAATAGTGCTGTACGGTCCGCTCCAACGAGGCAACAGAAAAAAAGCCCGAGGGTTCATCGACTAACCGCCGTGCACCTATATCGCAGTGAAGGCGGCACGTATGCCCGCGTGAGTTGTAATGCATCACGATGATACCTTGGACAGTGTCTTCTTCTGTATAGTTCTCCGATCCCTTTCTCAGGTCCACGTGTCCATACGAGATCATCCTTTCCTTTCGCTATGCCTCCGACAGCGGTGCCTCCCCTTCGGGACGCCTTCGTTCGACATCAACGCACTGTAAAACTGGCTGTGTACAAGAGGTAAGGGTCGTTGTCGGCCATAAAGGTAGAATACGCCAAGTTTGTCAGAGGCACTTTGGTCCGGGGGGGGACAACGCGGTGGATGGTTAGTTCACGGTATCCACCTGCTAGAAAGCCGATCATGTCCCCGGTGTTGATGACCTGCCCCTGTAGAGTGAGTCGCACCCAGAGAGGGAATTGTGAGACGCACCAGTGCATTATCAATATGTCGCACCCACCACTACTGACAGGCTGGCTCCAGGGAATGGTCACACTATCAACGTCTAGGGGAATACAATCTGTGGCGCATGCTCCGTGTTGCAGTTATGTGATCCTTTATCCAGACATTCTCTAGCTTTTCTTTTTCCTCTGCTGAGCACCTGTAACTGACAAACAAAGTGACGTTGAGACAATGCGGAATGGATGGGCGTCGGTACCTACTAATTCATAAAGATAACTAAAACAAGTTATTGGACCATACAGGTAAATGTCAAGGGAGCATACATACCCGTGATACTCAATCTCTCGAATGTGTTTCTCAACCAACGTTTCTTCGGGTAGCTCGAGACTCAATGCAATAAACCTAGGAGGACCGAGTGAGGACCGACCCATTCCAACGGTACGCTTATGATTTATCAGAGGGTGGAATACAAGACTTTGAAACGATTGTGTCGAATGAACGCGTCAAGTTCGAGCAAGAAAAGGCGAAGCGCCTCGGGACGCGGACATATGTAGATGTCATGACTCACTTGGTCGCTTCAGCCGCACCGTTGACGTGACGCGCAATACAAACGACGCACTCGCATATTGTTCAATCTGGTCAAACACGTCGTTTCCCTGTCCACTTTCTGCGCCGGAATCAACGTCATGAGCCAAACTACGTAGCACAGTACGTGACGCAGTTTACTTGCCCAGCACCAGCGTGGCCTGTACCCGACGTGCGCATCGACTTTGGTGATACCTGGGGTCTTCTGGAGAAGAAACGGCCGTAAGCGGCACATTTGCAATGTCGAATATCCGATCGTGCTGGCCCGGGGGAGCAAGTGAGCAGAGAGAAGGCGCTGCCAAGAGAATACCTGGGCTTGGGTATAGCCGTGGATGATCGTATAGACAAAGCCGCTGAAAAGCGTCACGAAGTTGCGGCGCGAGCTTGGCACGTTCCTCGGGTACGCATACTTTGAATAGGTCGATGATCGCAAGATCAGCAAAATCGGCTGGACTCAACTATCAAAATGGGAAGGTGTGAGACATCGAATAATAGGAACATGCAATCTAGTCGTGTCGGAGAAGGTGCGATGTAGCGAGGGCATTTGGACAAGGTGATACCAGGCTTGATGGTGAGGGTGCATCGCAAGTTTCAGTCTCAGGCCCGGCGAAAAAGCGAGTTCGGGCGGTACCCCCGACGTGCCTGTGAGGATCAGCTGTTAGCAGGGATTTAAGGGGTACTGAAACGATTACTCGGAGACGACTATGGACACTGGGGTAAAGAACCAACCGTTTTTAAACCAAGATTACCGGCCCTGAGACGTGTGATCCCGATCGCGCAGATGAAGAGAGCAGTACCTATAGAGTCGACGATATGCATCCATTGCGGGCAGTCCAGATGGAGAGACGATGATACCTCGACGGTTAGAGCGTCGCGATTACAATCGCATCACCCCGAGTTTCCGTCTAGAAAGAACGTTGAACGTAACTTTGAAGAGGTTCCGCTCACTTTACCTCTTCATGTCTGTTCGATTCGGAAGGAACTAGAAAATATTTGGTGATGCATACATTCTTCGGCAAACAACGCTGCTAGCGCTGATCGCAGTCGAAAGATTGCGTCGCGAATCTGGCCACTCCTTAGAAAGCTCGAAACATTATGTCCGAGTGCGGAGCGAACGTGTGGTCACGTACACGAAACAGGAATCTGCGTTAGTACATGCTGGTAACGGTGATCCACAGATACTAGGCTTGCAGGCCACGTCACGGTCATCTTCCACGCGTTTGGCAAGTCGTATCGCTCGTACCATTGTAGCCGCGCCCATCATCCGAGTCCTGCTCCGCCAGTACATTCCGTTGGTGTTCGTCCCGGGTCGTCTGTCGACCAAACCTTTCAGGCAAACGTCTGGTCTAATATGCAAGACTGTTTGGATCAATGCCGGTGGCCCTCACAGACTCTTCACCGTACGACGGCGACAACGCAAATCGATGGACATACCCTCGATGCGCACCGGACGCCCCGGACGCACGGCCGTCCATCGGGCCATCGGCTCATTCACACCGCATTCTGTTCAAGTCTTGCGCCACGGTGCTCGGATCGTGCTCCCGGTAAGCTCACCCTCAGTCGAGCCGTATCAAGCTGTGTCGAAATGCCCCGAGGCACGAAATGCACCCATGTGGAGCGTGCCGTCGGTGTGCCCTGGGCGGCCAAGCGAACCGCAACCGTCGTACGCCATTCCGAGTCTCCAACTTGGCCCATGTCAGAACATCATGTGGCATCGCGTTTTCGGCCGTATTCAAGGACGATCTCACATCACATAGCACCATTCATACGTACGAGTCTCGCCCGCCGGGCATCACCGAAAAGATGATGCGCGCAAAAAAGAAAAAAAGGAATCCGAACGTGTCGGGATGACACGTTCACGATCTTGTCGGTTCCGCGGCTTCACACGGGCGCTGCGAGGGACGCCTGTTCATCTGCAGCTCGGATGCCTCGGAAAACATGGTGCGTGATCGGTTCAACCCAGGGATTGCCGGTAAGCCGAGTTTGCCCTCCTGATAACCCTAAATAGACGACCTACGAAACGAAAAAGGGGCATCAGGGTAGAATGGCACCACCAGAGTGGCCCTTGCGGGCGCGATGAATGTGTCCATCAGGGAAAATGGGGATAAAGGAAGTGGCCAGTGCCTCAGCTTTTGTGTTTGAACCGATGGATCGCGCACGTTTCACCACCCGAAAAGCCATGATCCTATCATCCGAAACGCCACTATCGCCCACTATTAGTGCGACAGAACGGGATATCAATGTAGGTAATGCAGGCCCATCAGTTATGAATGATGATCCCGCATAAGCAGATGAAGGCGCAACCTGATGGGCACAAAGTTGGATCCATTTCCACTAAGCAAAACATTACAGCGACAAAATTTATCCAAAGCAAACGAAAAAGGACTGCTGGGTCCGGGTACCAAATCCAAGAACTCAGCTTCAACTGTAGTGCTTCACGACGATCCCTTTAATGAGCTCTTCCTCGGTATTCTTCTCTGACCCCTTCTTCAGCTCCGCGCGGCCATACGAGATCGCCCTTTCCTTTCGCCACGCCGCCGACAGCGGTGCCTCTCCGTCCGGCCACTGTCGCTCGATACCAACGCGCTGTAAAACCGGGCTGTGCGCAAGAGACAAGAGGGGCACGTCATCGTCGGGCATGCAGAAATAGAATGCAGCCAATCTGTCGTAAGCATGCTGATCAGGCGGGGGCTGGACGACGCGGTGGATGGTCGGCTTGTAGAACCCGCCAGAGAAAAAGTTCATCATGTCCCCGGTGTTGATGACCTGCCGTTTAGCGATCAGAAGTGTCGCAAAAGAGTGCAAGAAGACGCACGAGCCCATTGTCGATGTGTCGGATCCAGCGCCATTGACCGTCTGGGGAGAGGATCTGCAGACCACCAACAGGCTGGCTCCAGCAGACGGTGATGGTTCCGAAATCTGGGTCGACGTGAGTTGTAGGGTGTCGGCTTGCATTTCGGGTACGGCGTACCTGTGTGGCCTTTGAGCCAGACGTTCTTTGACTTTTCCTCTTCCTCTTCGGTGCGCCTGTAACTATTAGCAAAAATGACGTTAAAATGGGGTTGTACGAACGGAAATGGAGGTATATACTATTTCATGAATCCGACTAAAATACACCTGTCACCGAATAATTGCAGACACACAAGTAGCACACATACTCGACGTTACGCCCTCGCCATCAAAAGTGTGTTTCTCCACTAGAGTTTCCTCTGGCAAGCCGAGGCTCACTGCAATGAGCCTGGGAGGATTGTAAGGAGACCGATTTATTCCCAAGGTATGATATACCTGAGGATAGGATGCAATATATTGAAATGATTGTGGCGGGCAAACGCATCCAGCTCGGGCAAGAAAGGGTGAAGCGCCTCGGGATGAGGACGTGGGTAAACGTTACGATGGACTGGCACTATTTCAGCGAGCATCGCGGAGAACATGTAACACGGCGCACTGGAGTAGTGTTCGATCTCGTCAAAGACGTTGTTTTCCGTGTCCACTTTCTGCCCCGGAGGTGGCATGAAGTAGGGAGACGGATTGGGGAAAAGGATGTACTTGCCCAGAACTTGCGGGGCTTGTATCCGGCAAAGAAGCCGACTTTCTGAACGTCGGGTGTGTAAATCTTCTTCTCTTCTGGAGGCACGGCCGTAAAGGGCACGTCTGCAATGTCGAAAATCCGATCGCGCTGATCCGTAGGGTGAGTGATTGGAGGGAGAGTGCTGATAGAAGATACCTGGGCGCTGGTATAGCCGTGATTGATTGCGTAGACGAAGCCGGTGTTGCGGAGGGCATCGCGAAGGAGCGGTGCGAGCTCAGCGCGACCTTCGGGGGTGCGTGCTTTGGACAGGTCGATGATGGGGAGATCAACCACGTCGACTGGATGAGTGCATCAGAACAAGAAGGCGGAAACGGCGACGGAGACATACGGTCCAGCTGTGTTGGAGGAGGTGCAATGTAGCGAGGGCATTCGGGGAGGGACATGTGGGGGGACACAAGGGGTGAGTTGGGCTACATGGTGATAGATATGCCTCGGGTAGAAACGCTGAGGCCCTGCCAGTGGAAAGCTACGGATGCCTGCGGCGATGATAACATACGAGTCGTTACGAAGGCTGACGTAAGATTGCCAATGGGATGAAACCCAAGTCCCAAGAAAGGAGGAGGAGGAGGAGGAGGAGAAGGAGA